>JASANB010004986.1:0-149782 GCA_030248155.1 Sabatieria punctata | reverse complement strand
CAATTTTCTGTCATTTCCTTTCTTAGTCATTGCAAATCCAATATAACAAACAAGAATAGCCAGTTTTAGCTAAAACATACAGTAGAGTAGTGTATGAGCAAAATAAAATCTTAATTACTGTTGTTATGAATGAAGATTTATCATTTTCATTCTGGGGTCGTGTGGTAGAAGAAAATTAGAACGGTACTTTGAAATCATGTGATTTACGTATACACGTTTAGTTATGTAGTATGTAAGCAAAGTAAAGCCGTAAGTAAAGCAAATGCGCAAGCTGGCTCTGTTCTGTTGATAAGAAAAACGAGAAGCAGGCCCACTAACAGCTGGCTACACATTAAACTTGCTAGTTGAGAAAGGTGAACAGAAATGAACGTTGCCCAAAGCCCAATATCACCGTATGCACCTAAATGCACCATATCAACCTCCAAACGAAAACAGAGTCTAAACACTGGCGTATCCAGGTGGTGTAGGGTGGGTACACCCCCCTTTGCGGCGGAGGTGGGGAGGAAAATTGACTAAAAACAGGAGAAATGAAGGAATTATGCAATAAACAAGACATTCATTTGTTAAATGTGCACAATGATATGCACGCAGATTGGTTAATTATATGCATTACGTAACATGCATTGTACACAGTAGAGCCGCACAATACTGACCGTTTTCAATGTTATTGGGCTTCAATGTAAAAATTTCATAAAAACAGTTCAATATTCACATTCTACAAAAAAATCGATCAAGAAGGATAATTTTTGTTGACATTGAGTGAAAAAAAATTTATCGCCGAGACTTTAAGGGCCGATTTCGACCCTATGTGGCGCGTCGATTTTGCTGATTTTTTGCATGTATGTTGCGCATTTACTGTGCTATATTATATAAAAAATCTGCTTCTGGCCCATCATTCTAATGTACTTAAATTTGGTCAAACGTGTCACCGGGTATGGTAAAAATTCAGTGTTGAACCGCGTTTTTTACCCTAAATTGCGGTACGGAGCTAGATACCGCTTTTTAACTGTGATATTTGTAATCCTCGGATCGTTCTCGATCGTTTGGTGGGCTCACGGTTACTGTAACTGTAGATGTCGGCAAGATACAATGACTTGAATGAAGGGACCCAAATTTGCAAATTTCGCTCTGGGCCGGTCACTTCAAGGAGGTGGTCAGCAGGCCCATGTGGGCCGATCGGGCTGATACTTGGCGCATCATGGTTTTTCATCAATTACTACTGAACTATCATAGAAATATCGAAATCCGTGATGTGACCCTGTCCAAAGTAGGGAGGTACATTGAATTCTCTCAGAAATTGCGTCTTAAGCTAACTCCAATTGGAGTAGTTTCGCTGCGGTTCGGTCATTCGGAAATTAAGGGGGGACAAGGCAACCGCAGCTGCCCGTTGATAAACCCTTTCATCTGGTGCCGAGACCCTTCGAGCCCACCTTCATTCAGTTCTGCTACAAGTTCAATTTCTCCTACAAAGCTTCTCCTGTTTCCCTGTTTCCAATCCTCCAGTTCAAGTGTTCCTTGGTTTCGTGATCGTCAGGCACAGACGTGGCCCCCCGTTTGATGTTCACATGTCATCCACTACATTTCATGATCGCCTTCGACTTCTACAAGAGCAAGTACACCGTGAATGCGAGCACCAACAGCGGCGTTACAGAGAGTGGCAGATCGAACAGCAACGATTGCAGACCGAACAGCTCAAGCTCGAGCAACAGCAGCGATGGCAGATCAAACAACAGCGCCTTGATCGTCTGCTTGCCCAGTACCTGTCTCAATGCAGTAAGGCACCTGTCAAAGAGGAAGCGGCTTCGAGTTCTGGCACTTTGGATGTCCAAGTCGGCTCATTAGGTACTCCCTTCCATGGGTTAATGGCCGATCCTCCTTTCAGTGGGCATTCCAGTTCAGACAAAGAGATGGTTTTCGGTTGAAGATATTTTTGTTTTGCTGGCAGATGATTCGGCTTTGTTTGTGAATACTCTTCAGGACATCCAGTGTGGTTCCATTGGTGATTCTTTGCAAATGCATTCAGTTATGGGTGGTCCTGTACTTTTTGAGATGGCTCGAAGAGAGGAAGGCGGAAGACGAAGCATAAAGAGAGTGAGAAGGAAAGAAGAGGACGAGAAAGTCGAAGAGGAAAGAGGAGAGATGTTTAGAGGAAGAAGGGTGAAGACTGAAGAAGATGAAGAGAAGAAAGATAATATAAAGAAGGATGAGGATTAAGATGATGAGAAGAAGGTGGAAGATGAAGAGGACGAAGAGAATGAAGAGAAAGAGGAGTAAGAGAAAGAGAGGAAGAAGGCAGAGGAAAAGAATGGTAGTTCGTTTGAGTTTGCTGCCCAAGAGATGGAATTCCGTTTCTCCGATGACAAGTCAACAGATGCAAGCAAGGCGCAGAAAGGCCGCAACGTGGCGCGCAATACAGGGAAAACAGTTCTGAGCTGCAAGAGATCGAGTCAGCATGGTGTTAGTGCAGAGCGTTATTGAGATGCCGGGTCAAGAGAGGCGGAGCTGTTCTCAGCGTTCGTTCGTTTTCCCCGGCCGTCAGGCACAGAAGAGGCCCAGTCGACGTCCATTTGTGGGAGTGATTAAGGGTGAGAGCGCCAACAAAAGCAACAGAGTCCCGACTTTTTATCCAGGCCATCCCGGCAAGTAGTAGATACGTACATTGTTCAATTTTCCTCGCTATCCAACGATGCTTGGCCGATCGACGCTGCCAAGCTCCGCCCTGCATGTGGTTGGCTGGGTCAATTAAAATTTTTATTGAATTTTGAAAACGCAATCGAAAGCAAAATTCCGAATCTAGCCTGCGTGCCGCTTTTTCCAGTTTAAACGGTCAGGCGCAATGGGTTATTATACAGGTATGTAATCATTAACATGCATTTTGCGAGAAAGTCAACTTTAAGCTATAAGGGAAGGTGTTCAAGCAACTTTTTTCGGGGATCTGGCTGGTATCCAATTATGACAAAATAGATGTCAAACGAACACCAACGGTGCATGTTCCAACATCAGTGACCCCCTAGAACCGGAGCTACACCCCCTCAAAGTTGGGTGGGTAGCCACTTTTTGGGCCTTTTTTGGACATTTACTGAAACGATCACCATTCACTCGTTTCTTTAGTTGCTTCCGGAACTTACCCGGTTAGCGAGATGTTCCCCAAAAACTACGAAAATCTTCATACACTCTAAAGTAACAGCAGTTACATACAGTAGCACAACATCGCTACCGCCCAACGAGACAACCAATCTCAGCGCCAACCACACGCCCCCGAAACTGTAAACCCAAATTTGGACATTTTCTCTTTGCAGCACTTGCTTTTGTGGTGCGTTTTCTATCCTGTTGTTCTGTTATTGTAGGCAGCCTAGCATTTAACGTTCAATTAAGTTTGACTAATTGGAGAATGATTGCGTGAGCTGAAAATTAATTGCATAGGGCACACCCACCCTCTACCCCCAAAATTTGCCTCCAAATAGGTTAATTTTGTTTGGCGTTTTGTGTTTAATCTTTTGAGCAAATATTAGCTTGCTGCCGCATATGTGACAGAAGGTACAGCGATTTTTCGGAAAAAATCGAGTCGGAATTTAGCTAAATTTCGTAGTTTTTGGAGAATATCTCGCTAACCGTGTAAGTTCCGGAAGCAATGTTTGCAGTGTCTGAAAGGCAAGTGTCTGGGCTATCCAACCATGGCTATCCGATTCTGCATCTAAAGAAACGAGTGAATGGTGATCGTTTCAGTAAATGTCCAAAAAGGCCCAAAAGTGGCTACTCATCCAACTTTGAGGGCGTGTAGCTCCGGTTCTAGGGGGTCACTGATGTTCGAACATGCACCGTTGGTGTTCTTTTGACATCTATATTAGCTTAATGGGATACCAGACAGATCCGCGAAAAAAAGTTGCTTGAACACCTTCCCTTAAAGCTAAGTTGACTTTCTCGCAAAATGCATGTTAATGATTAGATACCTGTATACCTATACATACCCCCCTCAATTCCCGAATGACCGAACCGCAGCGAAACTACTCCAATTGGAGTAAGCTTAACGCAGCTGGTGAAGACAAAGCTTGCAAATCGCGCCTCTAGTTAAACTTCGGTTTGGATAAGTGGCTTAGGGAAAGATCGCTCACACTCGGTAGTAAAACAGTTTGTCAATCATGTTGTCATCACAAGTAGATACTGAAAGACTTGTACTGTATGTAACACTCACCCGTCTTATCTGTTTGCCCATGTTTGCTTGTGTAGCTACCTATAAACTCTTCAGTACATACGGAAACTCCTTGCATCGTCTGAAAAAAGGTCTTCCGTGGGACTACACAATAGTAAACTAACCAAATTCTGATTATTTCTGATGTTTTTTTAGAAAGAATTTTCGTCAGAATAATACCCCAACAATCGTCGAAAATCTTCATACACTCTAATGTAACAGCAGTTACCACAACATCGCTACCGCCCAACAAGACAACCAATCTCAGCACCAACCATACGCCGCCGAAACTGTAACCCAAATTCAGACATTTTCTCTTTGCAGCACTTGCTTCCGTCGTCCGTTTCCTAACCTGTTGTTCTGTTATTGCTGGCAGCCTAGCCTTTAACGTTCAATTAAGTGTGACTAATTTCAGAATGATTGCGTGCGCTGAAAATTAATTGCATAGGGAAGCTGTAGTAGGTTTGTTCTTCATTATGAGCAAAAAAATTTTTGTTGACAGTCTTCAAATCGCAAAACACCCACCAAAAAGTTGCCTCTGTAATAGGTTAATTTTGTGTTTTGTGTTTTATCTTTTGAGCAAAAATTAACTTGCCGCCGCATGTGACAGAAGGTACAGCGATTTTTCGGAAAAAATCGAGTCGGAATTTAGCTAAATTTCGTAGTTTTTGGAGAATATCTCGCTAACCGGGTAAGTTCTGGAAGCATTGTTTGCAGAGTCTGAAAGGCAAGTGTCTGGGCTATCCAACCATGTGCACACCGATTTTGCATCTAAAGAAAGGAGTGAATGGTGATCGTTTCAGTAAATGTCCAAAAAAGACCCAAAAAGTGGCTACCCACCCAACTTTGAGGGGGTGTAGCTCCGGTTCTAGGGAGCACTGATGTTCGAATGCACCGTTGGTGTTCGTTTCACATCTGTTTTTTTAACATAATTGGATACAAGCCAGATCCGCGAAAAAAGTTGCTTGAGCATCCTAAATTGAGTTTCTCACAAAATGCATGTTAAATTGCCTATATAGAAAAAGGGATGGGACCGGCATATTTTAATATCGTTTACCGCTTACCATCACAGGGAAAACGAGTTTGTTGACACGGTTGACACGGTCCGTATACACGTGTTTGCGGAGCGTGTCAACCGTGTCTTGTGAGCGTGTTAACCGTGTCATGTCACCGTGTCAACCGTGTCTTGTGAGCGTGTTAACCGTGTCATGTCACCGTGTATACATATCGCTAACACGCCCTTGGGTAGGCCGTGTTAACGGACCGTGTATACATATCGTTGACACGTGTATACGGACCGTGTATACATATCGATATCACGTGTTTAGCTGACCGGCTCCCATCACTTGCCTGGCACCGTGGCTATTATTGTTGATCCTATGCTCTCTATTGTAGTATTTTCTTCGTTTAATTCCAAACATGGGCTCATCAAGCTAAAACGCCTTTATCACTGAAATGCTATACAACAGTTGAGATTATTTTTCACTGATGGTAGACAAGGAGGCATACAGGTTTAACTGAATGGGTGCGGTCCGACCAGAAGAAAAAGTGTGCATCTATGTGCACCGGTAAAAGAACCGATGTACCGACTACGGCAATAGCGTGACTATAAACAGGCTAGCAAAAACCGTTGACGGAGTTCTGCGAATAGAGTTCGAGCGGGTTTTGCAGACCGATATCCCTGACCTTTTCTATGATTCAAAATTCCTTATCAACTATGATGAGTAGGGTCAAATTCTGAAAAAATCTTAAATCTTCAAAAGGCTTTAAAAACGCTTTATTTATTGGACTATTTATTGGACTTTCTGTGAGTAAAATTTCTTGTTAAACTTGAAATGCCCGGCCTACCATTTTCAATACTAAAGCCTGTTAAAAAATAAGCGACCTAGCGGTTTCTTGCGAATAACTTTTTTTGGGAAGCCTCGGAGCGACTTGAACCTCATAATCAAAGTCGTAGACAAGGTCGAGCTCCGGTCTGCGGTTAATGCTAATCTACGCTACCTTTACTCTGAACACTAATTTGCGCAACATCAAAAAATGAGCTTTTTTCCTAATTGCGACCCCTAGAATTTTGGCTTAGACCCCTCGGTCAACGCCAGACCCCAACCCCATTCCCCATCGGACCTGTTACACCCTCATTCAGATACCTGTACGTGTGTGGGTGAGACACATACAGTAAACACATAATACTGCTAAACTTCAGACTATGTACGTAGGAGCAGTTCACTTTTGAGGCATTTTCGACCGCACCTCAATCCCACCTCCACCCTTTTGCCCATGTCTGCAACATTGCATCTACGGATCAGTTTTATACAGTACAACGAATAACACTCAATCCAAACATTTAACGCAAACATTTTCCTGAGATAGCGATTTATCCAAAACTCAACTGCACAGGAGCCTTAAACAGACCAGACGGCAATGGTCTACCCTACCGGACGGCAAGTTGTCTGTAGGGCAAGCGCGGGTACTGTAGGCCGCCGAATCTTTTGCGTGAATGACGCGCACAGCGGACGCAGTGTTAACACAGTTTTGCAGGTAGTACTGTTCGCAGTAGCGTTTAATCTTGCCCCACACTTCTGTCTCAAAGCACAGCTTTCTCTTGACACGAGTTTTGCATCCGCTGTCTTCTTCTCGTTCATCCTCAGAAGAGTGGAATCGCTCATCCTCCAAATACTGTAGACAGTTTTGCAGCGAAGCTTTTGTCATATTTAGATTGGTGGCTGGAGAGTTAACCATTTGACCTGGTGGCACCTCTGCTTCAAACTGCTCCAGCTTTTTCTGGGCACCCTGAACCCGGCGTCGCATTTTCTAGAACAATTGCCAAGATACATGTTCAGATCAGTAGAAAGTGCAGGCCAATTGGAATGAAACACACCTCGTGCAGCCAGCGGCGTTTCTTAGCTCGATGCACTTTGTCTGCTTTGGCGTCTGAAGGCTCAGATGCAAATCTGAGGTTGTTTTTCATCTGCCGAATCTTCTGGAACCAAAATTCTTTTGTTTTGTCCTTCCATCCATTCAAATCGGCACACTCACGACCCTCGCCATACAGTTGCTCGCGAATTTTTGCGTTCCGACCGTCATGGATTCTGTAATCGCGTGTGTGCATGGCGAATTATTTTCTACAACACTCGGTGGCGATCTCTTACGGCTCATTTCGAGAAAACGGTTCGATTTCGTGTCTGTCAACAAGTTCCTGGTAAAGTTGCCGCAGTTTATCAGCAGAGGTTAGATCTCTAGATTTAGGGCAGGACTTAGAGCTCTCGGACTTCAATTCTTCTAACTTGAACGTCAGAGTTCCAACCGTTTCTGAAATTCACTGTAGTATGTACATGTACGTTCAACGGTTTCAACAACTTGACGTTGCAAACTTTAACGATCTTGTTCAGGCACTTTTGTAGCAATTGTTGACAGAATTGTTTGTATAGCGTTTTAGGATTACTAGCGATTTTTGGTACTCGACCTACGCTGTATGTTACGTACTGTACACACGAAAGAAAGCCCACCGGAAAGCTCCAAATTTTTTCTGGTGAGTTCGGCTTTCTCCTCGATCAATACTGTTTTCTCCTCAATCAGTTTAGCCTTTTCTTCCAAGATCTTGTTTATGGCAGCCTGCTTTTCCATCACCTGCTGTTGTAGAGTGAGAATTTGTTGGGTGTGGTCACTAGGAACCGACTGTGACCGAGGAGCACTGAGGTCCGTCAAAGTGAGGCGATCTGAATTTGAGAAAGATGCATTATGGGTACTCGTCTATTGAGATACGCTCCTCAGGCCGGGTGGCCAGAGGTCCTATAAATCGTGTAAAAGACAGAGAACGATTCAGTTTGTTTGTTGGTGTAATGACTGCGGTTGACAATAAACTGTTTTCTTTTAAGGCTGTCAGTAACGTTTTTTGATAAAATAATGAATTTTCTGACTGATTTTTTAGAAAGTAACCGGAGAATCTGGTAAATGCGGTAAATTGAGTTCTGGTTTTTCCCTTCGGCTTAATTCAATCCTTCTTCCTTGCACTTGCTAACTTGTTTTTTTTTATGTTGAAGTTGGAAAAGTTAAAGTTGAAGTTGTTTTTCATTTTACGTGTTGTGTACGTGTGCTTGTACTGAAGTGTGCTAAAAAAGCTAACATACACGCATGCCTGCACTTAAACGTGCGTTAAGACGTTGCGGGTGGCCCTGACACCACCTGGGTCGATTGTGAATTGAACACTGAAGTGTGCAAGGAAAGTAAAATTTCTAGTTCAATTTCAATTTAATAAAATATAAAACTGATGCCGAGCACTGAAAAAATTAATAGCTAGTAAAGTTCACATTTTCACCACCAAAAACGGGTGGGTTGGCCTAAAATTCGGGTCCGTCCAAGCGCATCAATATAAGCACTGTAATATAGGTACTGCAGCTACTGTGCTATCGTTTTCACAGATAAAAACAGGCGTATGCTGAACCTTCTTGTGTATTAGGGTTAGTAGATCAAACAGTTTCAAAAAGCGTCAGCGGGAGCGGCATGCCTATATGTAATGTAGAAGTGTAATTAGTCTCATTATCACAAATTAGTACCAAACCAGCGTATTGGCAAGCAAACAGACAGAGGCGAACTAGCTTAGCTACCTACCTTGAGGAGGTAAATTCTGTACGTTCGTCTCTAGAAGCGAATTGTTATGGAAAATGGGGGCGTCATATCTGTCATCAACACAAGCGTTCCCAAGCGCTCCTAGGAAATCCATCGCACTCTGGAAAACATGCAAGTCGAACATTTAGACTGAACGAGCCGGTATTTTTGGCCAGGCCGTGCTTTTTTTGCGGCCGTGTCCGGCTCGTCCCGTTGGTCTCTCCACCCTACCGAACCTACCAACCGGGGTTTAGAAAACCGATCGACTACATTTAACTGACCCAAGTTTTTAACAATTTTTAGTTTTCGAAGATACATTCACTTTTCTCTACGTATTCAGGATCGGTTTTTTAGTTATATATCTAAAATGTTAGTAAAAAGTCCAATGAACACAGTTTATTATAAACTTTACACAAAATACAATAAGCGGTATCGGCTCCGTACAGTAGAAGATGTTATTTCCCAAAATGAAGAGGGTTTTACAAGAAAGCTGCAGTGGATCGACTCGGTCAATTTTGAATGTTTCTTTGACAGACTATTTTAGACCCAAACTACATGGCAGCAAAACACCGTTAGTCTAGAGACAAGTACTGTTAATCAAGCAAGTATGCAAAAGGCTGCAGTAATCCACCAACTAACTAGATCATAGAAGTGTCACGGACATGTTTAATTTTTATGCGTACTCCGGCAATAGAGCACCTTTCAGACAGATCCTGAAACCAAAGGCACACAGACATAAGTTTCAGTATGATTAGATTCAAGTGGCCTGCAAATACAGCGGTGCAGAACATGCTGTATCGGAACAAAATCTGTTGACCGACTGCCTGTGCGATGCTGCATCGTGCAGAGGAATGCTGGTTTTCTAAATCGACACCCAACCTGCGAGACTGCTTGCTGATACACAACTTTGGCAAAGACGTGAACCAACATTTTGCCATTTAGCATAACTCCATGGCGAAGATAGCATAGAACCGACGCTGGTCTGACGCTGTGATTCCGTACCCCTCGGAGCAAAACTATTGCTTGTCTGGAATCGCTCTCCTCCAACTGCGACCAGAAATGACAACTACCAACAATCAGTTTTGTGAAACAGGTGACAGTTTCACAGACATCGGACAGAGACAGTTCAATTGAGTAGATAGTCTGGTACACCGCCAGCAGTCGATCTTTCTCTTTGAGACTGAGCGTTGACTTGTAACATCGACTTGGAAGTGCTACAGTATGCAAGTCACTATAGATCGACGTAGGAATTTCAGGCGAGGTTGCAATCTGGTGCTGCTGATGTTGGAGCCGCATTGGCGGCGGAAGTAAGCAGGCAGAGTTCCCTTCGCTGAGTTTGTCTACAATAGGCCGCGTGTGCTCATCCAGAATCTTTGATTTTAGGGCATCTCCTTGGGCAATGGTTAGAAACCTGCGCATAAGCTGGCACTGCACATCCGAATGGCCATTAGTAGGGTACGATCCAAGAATTCCGTTATATCGTTCGAAAGGGAATAACCAAAAAGAGTAAACTGGTCCGAAATCCAGCAGCACGTGCTCCAGATGGATGGCCATGTGCATGTTCGGCACAACTTCATTGATTCCATGGTGATCAATAAACAATTTGATGAACTCAGCGTAATTGTCAGTGAATGAACGGAGTCGAGATCTTGAGACATGTGTCACTGTAACTGAGCGACACGCCACAACAAACTTGAACCAATACTCGACGCACCTAAAGTAACAAATAGGTTATTGTGTGTTTAAAAATTTAATTTGAACAGTTAGTTAACACAGACAAAACCACGAATGTAGGTTTAAAGATTTTGTACTAAATTGTAATAACTAATAAGTCCTGTTTGAAAACTGAATAAACATGTAGCAATTTGTTTGAAAGCAGAAGTGCACAGGCTATTGATGTGCAAACAGAATCTGAAGTGCATCTGCTCAGTAAATACCTATACGTGCCTGATTGGAAGAATTTCTGTAGAAAGCACAAGAGGAGAGTAGTGAAGGACCCAGTGCATCCACTGCACTGCTTTAAATGATCGCCAGCTACTAGAAAATCCAGTTGGAAGTCTGTCGAAGTCAGGCGGTGGCATGACTTTTGAGATAATATCATCGAACTGCGACAGGTTCTTCTTGGTTAGGAAGCCATGACGCGCCCACACATCAAATATGTGCTTGGCTACACCTAGAATTTAAAAAAAGGACAGTATAGATAAAAATGACTTGTCGTTTATTTAAGTTCACTAAAATGCTTCGTTATCGGTCAGTTCTTTATTAATTTGGCTCAAACTTTCAGCACCGATTAACATGACAACTGGGTACAAAAGCTGCCAGACTGGTGCGAAAACAGTGGCGTATCCAGGATTTTGGAAAGGGGGTGTAAAATTTTGAAAGTGCCTGGTTGGGCCGCTGCCCAACCAGGGTAAGAAAATTTAGCAAAATTAGCCTTCAAAAACGCGTTTAAAACGCATTGCATTCTGAGCTTAAAATTAACAGAAATTACAAGTTTTAGTAGTTTATAATGGCCTGGTTGGGCCTCTGCCCGACCAGGGCGAGAAAATTTTGAAAATTTGGCCTTCAAAAACGCATTTAGAAGGCATTCTGAGCACAAAATAGACAGTTTTAGTACATAATTCATTAGTTTCTTATATTTTTGACAGACTTTTTCTTCCTACCTCCACCGCAAAGGGGGTGTACACACCCTACACCCCCTGAATACGCCACTGTGCGAAAATTCCAACTAGTGCCCATTTCATGCCCAAAAACTAAGAATCAGGGTGCTCCACGGAAATTCTAATTTTTTAGGTAAATCTCGGTGGTCTGAGCCCAAATTCTGGTGAAGGGGTAGGGTGCTAAAAACACTCAAAAATCGTAACAAGGCGCTAATTTGAGATCAAATACAGCTAAAACGGGTGGTTTACAACTGCTATTTTGGCAAATGTAGTGTCTGAAATTGAACAATATGGCAAAATGTTACTGAAAAAATTACTCGGAAGAAAAATCATCAGGTGCTCGACCAGGGTTTCTGGCCTGTGTCGGGCGGAGGGAGACCTTAGACCTGCTGTTAAATGTATGAATGCATTTGTTAAATCTGTTTAAAAGTTGAGTCGTGATCGGACAGAAAATGTGCGGAGGTGGTTAGAATCCGAAAAAATTGGGGCCTGCCTACTTATTTAGGATAGGAGTTGGTCGGGGGTTTTGGTGGGTTCGTCCTGGAAGGAAAGTCTGCTTGATGAGTTTGTTTCGCCAAACACGAAAGAACACAAAAGTGAGCGCGGCAGACAGACAGACGACCATGTATTGGCCTTTTGCTGCCGAAATTTAGTTTTCAATTTAGTCAAGGATTGGCGGCTTTCAGATGGTTGAGTGGGGTCTAACTAGGTACGTCAGGCCCAAGTCGGGGTGAGCAAATCTCCAGGGACCCCGGCCCATTCAGACATGCAAACCTTCAAATAAGCAATGCATCGGATCAATAGTGTGCATTCTAACTGAGTCGTAGTACGGTAGTTCCAACAGTATGTTGTCAAAGTATCCAGTCTCCGCAGAAATTTCCGCTGCTCTCTTCTTGGTAGATTGTCTAAGCTCGTTGGCGACAGTTCGGTGCTCAATGCCAGTTCGAGATGGCCATGGTAACAGCAGCTCTCCGTTCTACAAAGTCAAGCTTTTGATAAATGTACAATGCACAGTGAACTAGAATGGAAAATTTTCAGGCTTATTATTGCGAGCTCATTCTGACTGAAGGCCTCGATCGTCCACTCATGTAATACTCAGATCATGGTCTCGTATACTTGAAACTTGAGTTCTGAGAGTTACAGCTATACTATCAAGACAGCCAGTAGCGAACCAAATCCACTACTATGAACCAGAATTTCTTGTTGCAAGTGAACAGTTAATTCAATCAAACCAATCTCTGAGGATCCAAACATCGCACTGATACAGTACGTACGTATGTGGGATAAGCAGACCCCCCCGAGGCAGCTTAGGGACACCGCTTCCCCGACACCAAAGTGCAACTGCATATGTACATACTACTGTAGTAGCAGCTCCACTACTAACAAACTGGCTCAGAAATCACAATTTTTTAGCTTAAAGTCCGCTTAGTGGCCTTTGGTAACCGAATTTGGCGTTTGCACTTATAATATTTAGGCCAAATCGGTTTTTTCAAGCCGTTTCTGTCATTATTTAATTGTTTTTAGCTCTAAACCGCTATCTGGCTGCTTAAAATGGCAATTTTTAACATTCTTATTGAATCGTCCGGGCATTCTGGAGATTTTTACGATTTTGGACCTCTCTCTCTGGCCGAAACCCCTGAATAAACCTGAACGGCAAAACAGATTTGTTTGTAGTCCGCCAATCTGGACATCTCTTTCCGCCAATCTGGACATCTCTGTCCGCCAATCTGGACGTCTCTGTCCGCCAATCTGGACATCTCTTTCCGCCAATCTGGACATCTCTGTCCGCCAATCTGGACGTCTCTGTCCGCCAATCTAGACATCTCTGTCCGCCTCTGTCCGCCAATCCGGACGTCTCTGTCCGCGTCTGTCCGCATCAATGGACGAAAATGTCCGCATGATAAAACCGGACACGGATAATGTGTCCGACGCGAATTTCAACATTTTGCTGCATGTCCGCATTCGGCAAAATGTCCGTGCGGACAGATAGAAAATTTTGAAGACTGATACTCAAAGAGTTAATCAGTCCATATCGCTAGTACTTGGAAACTAAACAAAATCAGCGTTTTTACTGCAGCAAAATGAAGAACGTTGCAAACTCTGAGAACTAAGGAAAAAGAAAAAATCCAGATGACCTCCGTTTGAGTTAATACACTGCTGCAGCCGTTCCCCATAAGCAACATAAACATTTCTTAGCATATTTCGGGTGACAGACTGAATTATGCTAGGAGCTTCATTGCAGCTAAGGGGAGCGAAATGTTGTCGTTGTCTTGTGATCAGGATTTTTTATGTCAAGAGTTGGGCTGGGTTCATGCGCCAACTTTTGATCTACAAATCAACCCGTTATTCTGCGCACATATTCAAAATCTCATCCAATTCCGACCAAAATTAAAGAAAATACAGCAAAAAGAAAAGTTTCCATTTTTGATGCTGTTTCTAGATTTAATTGAAAATTCTCAATTTTATATATTGTTGAATTTCTCAGTACTGGGTCAATCTTGATGCACCACACAGTACAGTACAGTTTATTCTCGTCTATAGCCTACACCATGCAAGCACAGTAAACGGCCGAAATACACCAAACAAATCATACATGTAACAGGTCATCCGCAGATGGGAGGGGGGTTGAGGGGGCGGTCTGGCGCCGGCCGGGGGGGGTCTGAGCCAAAATTTTGGGGGAGGGGGGTGGGCACTAAAAAACGCTCAAAAATCGAAAAAATCGCAATTTTTTGGCTAAAAATTGCCAAAAATCGCTAATTTGGGCTGAAATACAGCTAAAAAGTGCTGTTTTGCAGGCGATTTTGGCAATTTTTGTGTGTGAAATTGTAAAAAATTGCAAAAATTTGCTCGAAAATTTACTTGCCAGAAAAATCGGAGGGGGGGGGGTCGGTGAAATCGTCTCGGGGGGGCATCCGGGGGGGTCTGGCCTAAGTCGGGTGGGGGGCAGACCCCAGACCCCCCTGTTACATGTATGAAACAAATACAAATACAATACAAATACATAAACACCAAATTTTAACACATAAAATTCCCACTTTTTTGGCACTTATGTTTCAAATTTCAGACAATTTGGTCAAAAATTGCGAAAATGGCAGCAAAAAGAAATGTTGTCATTTTTTGGGACACCTGTATCATCCTCTTCATCTGTCTTCTTTTTCTCTTTCTCTTTCTGCTTCTCTCAACTCTCCTTCTCTTCTAGGTAGAAGACGAAGAGAAGTAGAAAGAGAAAGAGAAGAAGAAGACAGAGGAAGAGGATGATAGTTCGTTTGAGTTTGCTGATCAAGAGATGGAGTTACGTTACTAGCTAAGGCCAGGCAGCGTTCCCGATTGTTTTCTCGGGTAGGGGTGAGGGGAGAGACAAGCCCAAGCCCTCAAGGACATGTACCTGTATGTATAAAGATAACTAACTGTTGCGCAGTGAATGAATGAGTCAGAGTAGAACGTCGTCATCGGTGAGGTAGTTTTTGCAGAAGCTGCAGAACTCCTCGAACTCAATCACTCCGTTGCCGTCCACGTCGGCTTCATTGAAGATCTCCTCAATCAGGGTCTCGTTCTTGATGCCCCCGATGTCAAAGAGAACATTGCGGAATTCGGTCTCGCGAATCACTCCAGTACCGTTTCTGTCGAACACTTCAAAGCAACGTCTGGTAACTTCGTCCCAGTTGTTCTTCTTTGACGACATCCGCTTCATCACCACGCAGAACTCGTCAAAGTCTATAGTACCTGTGCAAAAGAACAGACTCTGAAATTTTTAGCCTACATAATACCGGGTTTTCGTAAAAATGCGCCCATGGGAGTTTAGTTAGTTTTAATTTTACAGAAATTGATTCTAATCTAAATAGAGAACAGGGCCACTATTTGGTGGTCGTTTATACGGTGAGTCCCTTTACCATACATGTAGTAGGGGTTTGGGTTTGGTGGGGGTTATCCCTAGCTAGAAAGGCCAACCCCTTAACCCACGATCCAAGAATACAAGTACTACATACTAGTAGTGGTTCCAGTACTAACAAACTAACTTTTTAGCTTAAAATTCGCTCGAAAAGCATTTGGAAACCGAATTTTGGCGTTTCCGCTTCTGATATTTAAGAGGAATCGGTGTTTTTAGACGCCCTTCCCTTTTGTCGTTTTTTGCCTATTTTAAGCGCTAAAACGCTATTTGAATCAGGGATGTGAGGTGAGTTTTTTCCGTCTTTTTTTCTGAAAAAACAACCGGTTTTTCCCTAAGGGTCAGAAAATACATTAATCGCGGAAAAAACTCAAGCTAAAAATAGCTAATTTATGTCATTTTTTCAGTTAAATGGACTTTTGAGATGTATAATAGGCTAGACTGACTCAAAACTGTTAGAAAAACAGCAGAAAATACCAAATTTGGCAATCTAAAACAAAAAGGCAAACTGTTGTAAGAAAATTTGCATACGTATAGCGTTTATTGATAGAGACTGTTTCATGCTTGTTTCCTGATCTTTTTCTATGTAAGACGGGTATTTCTGATCTGAAAAGACTCAGGAAGGCGCTAGAAAGCGTTAGAAATCATAAAACCAGGCTAGGATACTCAGAACTTGAGCAGGAGTTTTTTCCGCGATTTTGGAAAAAAACCGAAAAAAACAGGGGCCTGTTTCACCAATTTACAAATCATCACAAATCATCACAAATACAAATACAAATACAAATACAAACGGATTTCTGTTTCACCAACATGCCAATTCACAAATACAAATACAAACGAAATACAAGTAGAATTTCACAAATACAAACGAAATACAAACGTTCCTGTTTCACCAAAATACAAGTGATTTACAATTCCTTCCAATTTGTGAAAATTTTTCACAAAGGTCTGAGGCTTTGTAAATTGATTCTATGTTTAGTGTTTCGGTGCGTCTTATGGTGCAAATGTGACTAGGTGAATTAGAAGAGCCTAAAAACACTCTAAAATAAATTCTGCGCTGCAAACGTTCTCCTACCGGCTAAAAATCACGTTTTTATTTGCTCTCACTTCATCTATTGAAACGGTCGAAAAGTCACTCTGGGACAGCTGTGATTGATTTTCAAGCACTGCAAACAACACAGAAGCAAAACAAAGCAGTTGTATGGCATGATCAGCTTGGTTGCTCTGCTAGCAAAGGCAGACATATTGGCGACAATGTAAAATCGCTACCTACTTAATACCTACCTAACCTATATACCTGTAAGCTTATCAGCTGTACACTGACTGACCAGAAAACTTCATTTATAGTGTCGGACATTCAGTCCATCCTGTACCTGTCCTGTACCTCCTCATCTTCATTTTATGCGGCATAATGCATTAGTTATGGTGTCATACACCATTCTGCTACTTTTTGCGTTATTTTTCTTCCTCCTCCTTTGTAAATCACTTGTGAAATTTTTTCACAAATACAAATACAAATACAAATACAAAGATTTTTTGGTGAAACAGAATCCGGCCCGTTTGTATTTGTATTTGTATTTGTGATTGTAAAATCTGCTTTGTATTTGTAAATTGGTGAAACAGGCCCCTGGCCGAGGTTTTTTTGGGAAAAACATCCATCCCTGATTTGAATGCTCTAAAATAGCGGTTTTTAGCCTCCTCACTGAGAAAAACGTGCTAAAAACGCATAGGCGTTTTGGAGCTTCTTGAAATTTTGGACCCGTCCGCCTCCCCACGCCGTCCCGGACCTGTTACATATATTGTATGCTCTTTACGTACCATTCCTATCTTCATCCACTTCCAATATGATGTCCTGAATCTCTTTGTGACTTAGATTCAAGCCCAACGACCTGGTAGCGTGCGCGAACTCAGTTGCCGTAATCGAGCCGCTGTTGTCTGAAAAGGAATACATTTTTTGTAAAACTCTTCCCACTTCTACGCTCTCTTCACTTTTATCGAACATCTGGAAAATAGCTCTATACTCGTCCAATTGTTCCTGCGAGAGTTCAATGGCGCCGGTGGTTCTTTTCGAGGGTTCGGTTGCCAGGTTCATCACATTGATGGCCATATTCTGCACCGGGTGCTCCGAGGCCGAACGCACCCTTCGTTTCGGCCAGAAAGAGGCCTTCCGCTTGGCGCCATCTCTGGCGCTGCCCGACGGAAGTGGCTCCACCGACTGCATGGCCTTACCTGGCTCTGCCACTCTACTCCGCTCTAATCACTGACATTGGGACGCGATTAATTTTAGTGCTCATTTGGCTGTCCTATTTCACTTCCGTTGCTTTGCTGTCTATAGAGTGAATGCGGCAGCTTAGTGGTCTCACTCCACTGACTTGGGTCAGAGATGTGGGCCTGGACCCCTCTTAGACCCGACTCTACAAGGTCAGCAATTTTGAGTAGAAACATGCGCAAATGTTTAACCGACGGTGAAGAGGGTAGAGGTAATAAAAACGCTCACAAATTGAAAAAAATTGTTATTTTAGGCTAAAAGTTGTAAAAAATCACTAATTTGGGCTCGAATTGCAAAAAAAGACTACTGTTTTATCTCTTACGAGCAGACCGTGCACCGCACGCGACAATTTTTCATCACGCATTTGCCGATCAGCTTCGCACGGGTTCATCACGCAAAGCTCGATCAGCTTCGCAATTGCGTTATGCGGCCGGCGCAGCCATAACTCATTTTCATCACGCACTTTGTGTCGGCTGTATGCTACAGCGTAGAGCATTACCAGGTACGTAATGGCGGCCAGTAAAAAAATGCGTGATGAAAATGACTCCTTCCATCACGCACTTTTTGTCGGCTGTATGCTACAGCGTAGAGCATTACCAGGTACGTATTGGCGGCCAGTAAAAAAATGCGTGATGAAAATGACTCCTTCCATCACGCAGCGTTTTCATCGGACAAATTTTTTCAGCTTCGCACACGACCATCACGCATTTTCCCGGCCAAACTTTCGAATTGGCTCATCGGACACTTGGCGGCCCTGCGCGAGAGGGTAATAAGCGATTTTAGTGTTTGAAATTCTACAAAATCGCAAAAGATTGCTGAAATCGCGACAAAAATTTCCCGATCCGGGGTGTGAGTCTAAGTCGACTGGAGGCAGACCATCTATCAATCAGACATGTATGAAAATGTGTATCACGAAATATTGCATGAACTGGATGCAAACAAAGCAGCTGAAAAATAGCAGAATTCTAACGGAAAGTAAGCCGAAAATCGCAATTTTTTGGCACACATGAGGCTTTTTGCTTGCCGCTAATTTATATGAGGTTTTTCACTGCATTGCGTTGCGTTCGAAATCGAAACCTGTTTCGAATGAATTTTGATTCTTTCTCACACCTAAACAAATTTTGAATGGAAATACGTAGCATCTGCATAGAACGATTTAAAATTTTTAATTGCAATTACTCTTTTCTGTAGATAGAACGGATGAATATTTTCTACAGCGAATAATAATCCCTAATCATTTCTCACGCAAATAAATCACCGGGCATCTCAAAAAGTGAGTAAAATTGCGCAGTTTCCGGCAAAAAGCGAGACACTTGACCTAAAAACTCGCACGTACATATTTTATTCGATTTGGCGCGCACATGAAAGACGTAAAAAAGACAGCGGCGAATGGCAAGATTGACTGAAAGAAAATGCGGGCAATAATCCAATGCAATCAATAGTTGTTGTTGTTGTTCAGTTAAGGTGAGCATCGGTCTTTCCAAACAGTCTGGAGGCGCATCTAAGTCTGTAGATCCAGAAGGCAGAGAGAGCAGTGCTGAGCAGTAGAATGATTAGTAGTGAGATCAGCAAGCCCGCCGTGGAGTGAGACACGCACACAAACTCCGGCGGCGTTATCAGCGCGATAGAACCGAACTGACGCAGTTGTGACATGTCCGTGTCTGAAGTAAAACACATTACTGTACTGTAATAATGCAATACGGCACGGTACGGTACAGTACAGTACGGCACAATACAGTACAGTACAGTACAGTACAGTACAGTACAGCACAGTACAGTACAGTACAGTACAGTACAGTACAGTACAGTTCAGTACAGTAAATTTACAGTACAGTACAGTACAGCACAGTACAGTACAGTACACGTCCAGGCCAGGCCAGGCCAGTACAGTACAGTACAGTACAGTACAGCACAGTACAGTAAATTTACAGCACAGTACAGTACAGTACACGTCCAGGCCAGTACAGTACAGTACAGTAAATTTACAGTACAGTACAGTACAGTACAGTACACGTCCAGGCCAGTACAGTACAGTACAGTAAATTTACAGTACAGTACAGTACAGTACACGTCCAGGCCAGTACAGTACAGTACAGTACAGCAAATTTACAGTACAGTACAGTACACGTCCAGGCCAGTACAGTACAGTACAGTAAATTTACAGTACAGTACAGTACAGTACACGTCCAGGCCAGTACAGTACAGTACAGTACAGCAAATTTACAGTACAGTACAGTACACGTCCAGGCCAGTACAGTACAGTACAGTAAATTTACAGTACAGTACAGTACAGTACACGTCCAGGCCAGTACAGTACAGTACAGTACAGCAAATTTACAGTACAGTACAGTACACGTCCAGGCCAGTACAGTGCAGTACAGTAAATTTACAGTACAGTACAGTACAGTACACGTCCAGGCCAGTACAGTACAGTACAGTAAATTTACAGTACAGTACAGTACAGTACACGTCCAGGCCAGTACAGTACAGTACAGTACAGCAAATTTACAGTACAGTACAGTACACGTCCAGGCCAGTACAGTACAGTACAGTAAATTTACAGTACAGTACAGTACAGTACACGTCCAGGCCAGTACAGTACAGTACAGTACAGCAAATTTACAGTACAGTACAGTACACGTCCAGGCCAGCCTGGGGAGGACGTAGAACAGTCAGGCACTTAACGCCGTTTATGGTACCGACACCATATAAGGTGCCGGTACCTAGGGTAGTGGTACCATATATGGTACCGGCAGCCATGGCCATGCGTAGGGGCACCATATACAGTGTGATGACGGTACCAATATGGTACCACTAGCCTTGGTACCGGTATCCGATCCGATGTGCGGGGGGGGGCTTTTACAGCCCTACGCTCAAACCTTGCGATCCATTGCGCAACCCCCGTGTTTCGTCATCTCGGACGTTTCCCTTCTATCACTGCCAAGCCACTCTAGCCATGCTGTTGGGCGCCAGGTTACTAAGAGAGCGCCTGGCGCATTGACGTCATAGTGCTGACAGCGTCCACTGCCCGGCCGAAGAGGACTAAACCGGTCCCTGTGTCGTCTCAGCCAGCACTTGACGTCATTGCTCTTTCTCCAAGTTGGCATGCTGTAGGAGCGGCTTCGGTGCTATGGCAGATCCAGTTGGTTCCCATTTTACCTACTCGCTGTAACCAGCTTTCGGTGGCCTGGGTGGAGCGTTGTGCCGACGACCAACTCTTTGCAGCAAGAAACTTGCCACGCCGAGAGGATGAACCACTACAACCACTAGGGATGCAGCGGCCGCCGTGACTCAGAGGCAGCGAGCTACCCACTGAGCCACTGACGCGGCGGTACCGGTATCATATACATATGGTGTCGGTACCATAAACGGCATTAAGTGCCAGACTGTAAATGCTATGCCTGCACAGTACATAGATTATCGCATTAAAGCAGTTAACACATGCACAATTATATAGAGAGCGTGAAACTGGCTTTCACCTTTTCCCAGAGCGTCCTGTATTCCAATTACGGTAAACGGGTCTGTAGTGACGTCAACATTCATAACCTCCTCTTCTTCCAGTTCTCGCTTATTACGTCTCTTCTTCTGCCGGTATCTGTGCAACCGACGACGTCTCGGAGAGACAGGGAAGGGTCGAGGAGTGGGGAACGCTTCCCGGGTCACAAGCGTGGTCGGCGAACCAAAGAATATGTCCGGAGTAGGGAAGGTCTCCAGGTTGACGTTGGGGTCAGTTGAGTCGGGTTCCGGTGGACAGTTATCAGAAGTGCGCTGAAATTATTAATCAAACTACTGTAATCAATTAATTAATTAGTGTAGTAAAGGACCTTGCAAACTCCGTCCTCCTTCATGTGCACCCTAATCTGGCAGTTAAAGTGTACTGTAGGTTTGTCGGCAAATTTGAATACATGCGCCTCCCTCCCAGCCATTAGCCCGGTCATATAGACCAGATTTTGTAGTAGATAACGGTCTTGCGCACACCTGCAAGTTAGTTGAAAAAATTTGCATGCAACGTAACCATTCTTACCCGTCCTCATCCAGTAGCACCCTAGATTGACCTTGACCATCGTCCACTGTACAAGTGTGCACGGTCATACACAGAGCTTCGTCGGTTCCACCCTCGCATGTCCATTTATGGTAGACTGCCTCGCCGATACGAGCAAATCTGACTGGTTCGCCGGTTGGACCGCCTCTTAACACCTCGTACCTGCACGATGGCATGCTGATTGAGTCCGTTATATCTTCGGTTGGAATCATACTAAAAGGTACTGGTTTATTCATGCACTGAATGGAACAGAACCGACAATACGGAATAGAACACATAGGGAAGTGAAGATAGAACAGAATAGAACAAGAAAGGGAGCCAACAGAGAACAGAACACGACAAAGAATATACAGAAGAACGGTACCGAGAAAACAGAACAGAGAACAGAAAATGTGACAGAACACAAAGAAGTGAACAAAGAGAATGAAAGGGAACGGGAAGAAACAACACAGCAAAGCAGAGAACACAGAACAGAAAAGAATAGAACGAAGAACAAAATACTGAACAGATTAGAGAATACAAAATCAGAATCGAACAGAGCAAGACAGAGAGCACAGAACAGAAAAGAATAGAAGAAAGAACAAAATACTGAACAGATTAGAGAACACAGAAGAGAATAGAACAGAGCAAAACACAGAACACAGAACTGAAAAGAATAGAACAAAGAACAAAATACTGAACAGAAAAGACAGATTGGAACAGAGAACAGAAAAGACAGATTGGAACAGAACAGATTGGAACAGAACAGAACAGAACAGAACAGAACGGAACGGAACGGAACGGAACAGAACAGAACAGAACGGAACGGAACGGAACGGAACGGAACGGAACAGAACGGAACAGAACAGAACGGAACGGAACGGAACGGAACGGAACGGAACGGAACAGAACGGAACGCAACGGAACGGAACGGAACGGAACAGAACAGAACGGAACGGAACGGAACGGAACAGAACAGAACAGAACAGAACGGAACGGAACGGAAAAAAAAATCAAAGAAAAGATCAAAATACTTAGAACTGGAACCGAAAGAAGAACGAAGAGCAATTGGAGGGAATTAACAAGACAACAAAAAACTGCCAAAGGAATAAAACAGATATAATTAGATTTTTGATCAGTTAAGAAAGAAGTTCACAAACTAAAAAAACATTGCGAACACAGAGCAATTGGCAGCGGAAGTAGAATGTCAGAGGTGAAAAAGTGAAGTGGTCCGACCTGACTTCGAGTCCATTAGTGAGCGACTTCGACTGCTCCTGGTACAAGCACTGCACTTTGTAGGCGCGGTCAACCTTAGTGATGAACATTGTGTGGAACATGATCACAATGGTCACTTCAACGAACATGCCCTTAGGCTCTTGCTGCAAAAAAAACCTCTCTTTCTGGGTTGTCTCACTCCAGCGCCAAACCACTCACGCTCCGTCGGCGACTCACACCGCAAACATCATTGATTTGCAATTGAAACGTGATCACGGTATCGGCGGCCGAGGCCGATCCACCGCGACAGCGCATGTCCTCGAAAAAACCCTTGGTGTAAACGTTGCCGCGGAACGGCTTTTGAGACGTGAATTGGACTGTAAGGGACTCGCTGCCGCAACTTACTTCTGGGTCCCCTGAAACTCAATTCCGTCATGTCACCTGCTGCAGTGGAAGTTAAGAGTGCTATAAATATTTGGTGGTTGGCTGGCCCTAATTTGGGGGTATAAATTGTCGCAGAACAGGTGTTTCTTTAATAAGGCGGGCGCGACCTGTGCGAGAATGCGGTTTGAATTTTATGGTTGCTTTAAAAGTCTGGGCACTTAACGCCGTTTATGGTACTGGCACCTGGGCTAGTGAGTGGCACCATATACGTATGGTAGCTTATCCTACCTTGGCATTCGTACCTGTACCGGTACCATAAATGGTATATCACTCCGTTCAGATTTCGTGCCATGGGCATGGGTAGGGTGTACCGCCACCATTAATAATAATAATAATTATTATTATTATAATCACCATTACAGCACCGGTACTGTACGATATGTGGTATCAGCAAAGAGGCCGAACGTGGGGTACAATATACGGTGCCACTAGCCTAGGTATCGGTCCGGTACCATATATGGTGCCAGTACCATAAACGTTAAGCGTTAAGTGCAAGGCTGTATAAGCAAGCAGATCTAGTCGGGATAAAGTTAATTGTAAATGAATAAATGAACATCTGTATAAATTTAGATTTTTTGCCTTAGTCGGTTTTCGAACTGCCAAAAGGACAGACAGTTTGGAAAGGGTGTAAAGATCCTTTATTATTATTAAATTAAAGATTTCTTCGGCAATAATTGTAAGTTTTTACCAGAGAACACTTAGAATTTGCTTAGAATAGTAGAATAGAGTTTCTTTAAATGAACTATAGGCCATTCACAATCCACTCGGTTTCTGCTTTGTTAAAAAATTTTCGATTCTCTTAGATCCGTTCGTTTCTAGCTACCGTACTCGACATAGTCTTTAGTTTTTCAACACGAAAACATCTATCTATATACTACGGTGGCCAATTATCAGAGAAGGAATGGAAGTGGCGTAGCGGCGCTGCTGTTTTTCGCTAAAGAGTGGAAATTGTGGGACACTATCCCCGCACATTAGCGAAAACCTAACTGATTAAGCTGAGGCTAGGATAGATCCTAAAAGTACGTTTAATAAGTTCATCCTAAGCCTAATCCCCAATCAATGTCGAAGCCTAACACTTGATCACAGTGCTGAACAGAAGCTAGTACTTCCAAATTGGTGGGGGGTAGTGTCGATGTATCAAATTCGGAGCATCAGTGCGTCATGCATAAGTGAAATGCACGCTGCTTCCCTCGCAATTCTGCAGCGAAACCTAGCTTAGTCTGTACAGGGTATACTCTTACTTCTACAATGAATGTACAGTACGTACCAACAGTTCGAAGCGTCATATAACTTTAAAAATAAACGTTTGAAAACACTATGAGGGTAAAAATTGACATGGTTTAGGCAATCTGCATTAGTATGCTCATTACAGTCGATTTTTGGTTAGCATTTATAATGTACTATGTAAACAGGGGATGTATGGTTGGCGTACCCCCTTTCCGGGGGTGTTAGGAAGAAAAATCGATCCAATAAACGACGTCGTCCCAAATCCCGATTTTCGGACCCCTCCCCAAAATCGCCTTGCGTCGTTTCTGGGGCTCCCTCCCCCTAAGGCAATGTCGTTTTCCGTTTATGCCCCCAATGAAAATGCAGTGCATACAGTACTGTCATATTTTATTGTCAAAAATCTATACTGAATAATCAATTGAACAAATCCCTACAACTACTCTAGGAAGCTTTTATGTTTTTAGAAACCTTATTCCAGAATGTACAACCCTTGAATGAACCTTCAAATCACCTTCTGGTGCATCGCATTTCAGCCCCCCTCCCCTCGGGAACGACGTCGTTTATGGACAACCCCAAATAAGAGACACCAATAGCTTGATTAAGTACTATTATAAAAAACTGTTAATTAATCTTGAACGCCAGCTTTTTCAAAATCTTTTCGCTCTGGTTGAGCAGAAAGCAAAAAACGTACCAACCAATCCATTATCGATGGCAATGGCTTGTACAGAGTCTAGCCAGGTGCAGAAACTGCAGATCAGCATCGACCAGAACTTCATTGCGCGCCAATAATTGAAATCGGTTGAGATGCAGTGGCTTTTCTAATTCGGAGGTGTGACATACGACGACTTGGCACGTGTGATGCGTCTAAAAAACGCCTGCGCACACTTCTGGGGGGCTCCGCGACCCAGTGTCAGACGGGATAATAGGGGCGAACTAAGAGGAAACCAAACGAAATATGTAAACCAGCGGACAGAAGAGAGGGCCGGGCCTAGTTTGAACACTCGAAAAGAAACAGCGACTTGACTCAATTATTTTATTGGCCTGACCCAGATACCTGAAAGAGAATGATGCGCCGGAAATAGAGGACCTTGGCCAAATTGGGATTAGTCCTTTGAGCTAAGTTACAAACTGACCTTGCACTCTACCAACCGACCTAGTATCACCGACTGGCCGGGCCCGTCAGAAGTCACGCTTTAACCTTTTTGAAGAGCGGCAAAAACTGGAAACCTCCCATTGGCATCTGTCTATTCTATCCTTAAACTTGACTCAGTGCTGTTTAACCCAGATTTTCGATTCTTTGCCCACCCTCCAATAAAGACCGCCTGGCTGTCCGTTTGTCGAGCCCGACGGATAATTTTAAAGCGAACACAAAGAACACCGAACTAGGCCAAGTTGAGGCAGTGCGAAAGAGAAATCTAAAGGTCCCCGGCATAATCAAATACAATTACTACAAGATACCTGACTGCTTTTACGACGGCACTGCATCGGACGCTCGTAAACTGGGTTTACAAACAAACAAACCAACTATTTGACACCGTTTGAGGTGGATGGAAATGCTCTGAAAGTTGGGCAAGGAGACCGCCTGGAAAGGCGAATTGGAACAGCAAAAAGGCTAGAGTGTCGGTTCAAAAACCTCTGTTCAACCTGAAAAAGCAAGTGGCAGTTTTGTGTTGCAATAATCAATCTCAATTTAGAGTAAAAAGTAGAAAAACACAATAAATGCAGAGAAACAGGTCAGCTTTTCGGCTTTGTCCCAATTTTGAGCTTTGTCACATACATTCTGACAGCTTTGCGTTGGACAGGAAGAATGGCAACAGCTAGATCGCGGTTGTTCTATCTTTCGATAGGTTTAGTTCTGATTTGTGAAGCAAATTCTCAACAAACAACTCCGTCCTACTATGGCTACCCTGTATTTCAGTCCACTACCACTCCTCTAATGTCAACAGGTACCGGAGTTTTAGACCTATACGAGCGGTCTTTAACCGGAAAATGCCTAAATTTGGGGTTACATTTTGGCACCAGTTATAGACTCTGGTCTTGTAGGTGGAAAATTTATAGTTTATGATTAAAACTCGATTTTCTGCATGAAAAGCATAAAATGTAAACTGACTGTACGCTTTTGAATTTGATGTCTAAATAGTTGAGTTTTAACTTGGAAGCTCCAAGATGCTTTCAGCAGCTTACTTTACTTGCTTACTGCTTATCTAAGCCATTTAAATCAAACGTTTTACAAGATTACTCAGGATTTTGAGCAATATGAGTACAAAGGCTGCATATTCATTAGTTACATACTTAGTATAAATATGCATGAAAACACTCCATTCTGATCTTAGGCCCAGGTCTTACATGTATAACCGGAAAATGCAGCCTGACAAACCCTGTTTTTTAGACCACCTGCTATAAGACCCTGGTCTTATAAACGAAAAAGAAGCCCAGTTAAGACCTGGGTCTTATAACCGGAGGGGTCTTATAGGTGGAAAACTCCGGGATATACAGTATAGATAAAAAAAATGTCCCATCGCTTTTTCGGCCTTCACTCAAACGTTTCGTTCTCAGTCACTTCTTTACCGATTTGGCTCAAATTTTCAGCAAAAATTAACAACATGGTTCGCTAAATATTCTGCAAGTTTAGTGCCAAAATTCCGACTCATACTGGTTTTATGACCCGAAAACTAGGAATGAGGGTGGTCCACGCAAATTTATTTTTTTTCGGTAATATAAGGAGTACAGTCCTGAAACTTGCAGGAATGATTGGTGTTGCTATTGGGCATAACATACTAAGCGGGCAGCCCTGTAGCTCAAAGGGCACTAAAATGGGGGAATTTCAAAACATGACGAAATATGACTTTTCTTCGTAAAACCGGCAAAATGACGATTCTAAAGATTTTCAATTTTCAAAAAACGCTGCAGGGATGGTTACTATGGTGTGGAACAGAGCTTAAATATCAGGTTCATTTATTTGTCGAACTTCCTACTACAATCTATGTTGGTTAACAACAGATTCAGTGCTTTGATTCTAGAAGGTGCAGATTTCTTAACTATGGGATTTTCACTCATGTTTTTGAAATTCCCCCATTTTAGTGCCCTTTGAGCTACAGGGCTGCCCGCTTAGTATGTTATGCCCAATAGCAACACCAATCATTCCTGCACATTTCAGGCCTGTACTCCTTGTATTACCGAAAAAAATTAAATTTGCGTGGACCACCCTCATTCCTAGTTTTCGGGTCATAAAACCAGTATGAGTCGGAATTTTGGCACCACACTTGCAGAATATTTAGCCAACCATGTTGTTAATTTTTGCTGAAAATTTGAGCCAAATCGGTAAAGAAGTGACTGAGAACGAAAAGTTTGAGTGAAGGCCGAAAAAGCGATGGGACATTTTTTTGATCTATACTGTATATGTGCACATAGGATATAGTGATTAGTGATGTAAAATAATTGAATTCGAATTTAAATTCAATTCAATTACACGTAATGAATTAATTTTTACATCAATAGCGCATACTGGCTAAACTGGTGGAGACAGGCGTTGCCCCTACCGGCAAGGGTCACATTCCTACCTCTAAAGGAACCCTAGATTTTTCGAACCTTGTCTGAGATAATTTTTGAGCCAATTTTCAGAGACCTGAGAAGCTCTTGTATCAGCTACGGTAGTTTCTATGTATAATTAAACCGATTCTGAGCGATTTCTGCCTAATTGAGCCGATTTTAGCGATATTCTCTGAACTACCTGTCTGGGAAATAGGTCAGGCCTCTCTCTTCAACGGACGGCATGTTACGTACGTACATGCATGAAAGTCAGTTGTTAGGCTATCCTCCAGACTATCCTCCGGACTATCCTCCAGACCAACTGGCAGAAGAAGAAGTTCGCATGAAAAAGGAGTACGACCGTCTAAGCAAAGCACTAGTAATTAGAGATATCAATATTGACAAGTTTGCCGAGCAACTCTACAGTCCTGTCACGGTAAACGGCAAAGTGGTCAAGTTTCTCGACCAAAGTGTTATTGAATCTCGCAAAGAGCGCATTCTGGAAATAGCCTCCCTTTCAAGACAGCAGTTTGGACTGCCGCCTGTGAGTTTTACCGCCAAAGTTGTGTCTGTGTAAAAGCAGTAGCAAACGCAGCATTTTAAAAGGGAGTATGTACAAGAGCACTGACTACAGTAGCAGTGACGACAGTGCCAATAGTACAGTGTATTAGAGATGGGAACGGAAATTACGTAATTTACGTGCCCCTCTCTAAGTACAAGTGACAAACTGTGAAGAGACCAATAGCTGGGCAGCCGTTAGATTTGACAGAAGGAAAAAATTGGAAAATTACCTTGAAAAAACACGTTCTGAGGCAAAAGTTAACAGTTTTATTACTTAAATAACGACTTTATAATTTTTGGTTGATCTATTTTTTCCTAAAGGGGTGCTACCTTACCCACATACATAACAGGGGGTCTGGGGTGTCAGCCCCCACCCGACATAGGCCAGACCCCCGATCGGAGACCTCCAACCCCCTCAGATTTTTTGACAAGTAATTGTTTGAGCAAATGTTTGGGATTTTTTTAATTTCAAACACTAAAATTGTTAAAATCGCCTGTAAAACAGCGCATTTTTGCTGTACTTGAACCCAAATTAGCGATTTTTGACGATTTTTAGCCCAAAAATTGTGATATTTGATTGCCTCAGAACCCCTCCGACCTGCGCCAGACCCCCAACCCCGTTCCCCTTCGCCGGATGACCTGTTACATGTATGCTTACACCCCATCAGTCGGCTACGGTGTAAAACGGTGGGAAAGTAAATTTACGACATTGGCGGCTACGTTGAGTGCGTTTGAAAGAAAACTGCTCTAGCTGGCACCGACCGATAGAGAGGTTCCTTACCTACTGCAAGGGGACATTCAACCAACCGAAATGATGCTGGACTATCTGAAGGATCAGCTAACGGGTCGGAAGAAACGACAAGTACTCAACTCCTGGGCTAGTGACCAGCGCAAATGGCCGAATGGCGAATTTTTCTACGGATTTTCTGACGAACTGAAGAGTGACGTTCGCAAAACCATCGAAGAGGTGGTCAAGTTCTACGGCCAGCGTACCTGCATCAAATTCAGCAAGAGAATACCGCCCGGAAAGCATTATTTGGTGTTCACTTCAAATAAGACTGACGAGTAGAATAGAACAGTTGACTCTCGTATTTCACTGCTTCAATAGTTTAATTTTCAGTAGAATATGCGGCTCGTCATCGATCGGTATTGATCTCAGCGCTACAGCCATGGCCCAGCCGCTAATGCTGAACTGCGGAGATGTAAGCTGGAAAGTTTGTCATGCCACAGTTGTTTGTGAACATACATGTAGTTGGGGGGGAATGGGGGGTATTTCCCCCAGGCCCGATTTTCGGAGAAAATTCCCCCCCCAGCCGGATTCCGGTGGGGGAACTTTTTGAAACCCTATTTTGGGTTTGTAAACCTGCAAACAGGGTTCCGGAACCCTAATTTGGGTTACTGAAACCCTAATTTGGGTTACTGAAACCCTAAATAGGGTTCCGGAACCCTAATTTCGGTTACTGAAACCCTAAATAGGGTTCCGGAACCCTAATTTGGGCTACTGAAACCCTAAATAGGGTTCCAGACCCTTAATTTGGGTTTCTGGAGGGCCAAAATAGGGTTCCGGAACCCTAGTTTGGGTTACTGAAACCCTAAATAGGGTTCTGGAACCCTAATTTGGGTTTCATGAGGCCCAAAATAGGGTTCCGGAACCCTAATTTGGGTTTAAAAATGTCTAAAGAAGGTTCCAGAAATGCATTTTAACTGCATTATGTCGAATAAAATGGTTTTTCTTGCACGTTTTAAAGCAAAATTTGCTTTTTTTGCACATTTTAAATAAAAAATAAGGTTTTTTCCACGTTTTAAAGCAAAAATAGGGTTTTAAACGGTATTTTTACACTTCAGACAGGATTTTTACCCCATTTTTAGTCCTCAAAACCCTGTTTTGAGCCCAAAAAAGGTCGCTGAAACCCACTTTTGGACACCAAAAAAAGGTCGCTGAAACCCCCTTTGGGCATAGCCCTGAAACCCTATTTTGGATCAGAAAAATTCCCCCCCCCAGCCGAAAACCCAGCTACATGTATGTTTGTGAACATACTGTAAAAGGAGTCCGGCCAGACGGTCCGCAGTACCTAGACAGTACAGTTGGTAGGTTAGGTACCACAAAATTTCAGGTAAGTCCAGGTTCAGGTATCTCTAAAATCCAATTTCAGGTTCAGGTTCAGGTTCAGGTACATTTTTCAAAAGTACCCAGGTGTCAGGTTCAGGTTCAGGTACTTTCAAACAAAGACAAATTTTCGGCTATGAGCTAAATCAATAGCGCTGCTGTTCCTTTTCTTAAGAAAACGATCCATGTTCAAAGCAATCGAAATTTACAAAGCAACAATTCGACAAAAACGAGAAAAACGCAAGACAATTTTTTGCGGTATGATGGACCGATCGCCATTGTAGTAGGAAACCCCCACGCACTCTACGAACGTTCATTTCAAACTCTAAGTTCCGGCATTAAGTTAAGGCTCAGGCTTAGATAAGTTCTACTAGCTGACCTTTAAGCTTACGTTCAACAAACAAACTAAAGCTTAGGCTTAGGCCTAGAAGAAGACAAGCTTTCTTAGAGCCAATTTCCTGATGGGGCTTTTCCCTATAATCGCCTTCATTTTTAAGTTATTGTACACGTAGGTGCAGATTGCCAGATGCCAGATGCCTGCAGATCATTGATGCCAGACCTACCTACTTTTTACGACGCGTGCTTTTTTCCTGTTTCTGCTCTTCATCAGTTTATGGCCGAAAAAGCTAAACTGCCTCGTTCCTCGCCTCAGTCCGACCCTGAACCCAAACGAATGGCGGTGGCTGACTGTACTGAACTGTCTGCTGTTCGGGCCGAATTGGCATCCCTAAAAACTGAATTTCTTTCTACAAAACAGCAACTTGTGGCTCTTCGGGAGGAAAATTCGCTTTTGCGTACTGAAATCCAACATTTGAAGTCGGCCGGCGGAGCCGCAGAGTCAGTTGCGATGATGAAGGATGCCTTCCTTGAGCTGTGCAAAACCGTCTTGCCTCAGATGGTCGAACAGATTGTGACCCAGACCATGGAAAAACTACAGCTTCAAGAAGAGCACTCGCGTTTTTTGGTTGTCACAGGGCTCGAGGAATCTCGCAACGAAAAGGAGAATATCGAACAACTGTGTGAGAGGCTTGGCGGTGAGGATTCGTCCGCCGACATAGTCGAGTTCTTCCGGATGGGCAAAAAAGACTCTGAATCGGACAGACCGCGCTTGCTGAAGATCGGATTCAAATCTGGCACGGTGCGAAACAGACTTCTCAAGAATGGTGCCAGACTCAAAGGCCACGCTGGCGGCAAGGTCTTCATACGTCCTTCGATGACAGCCAAACAGCGGCAAGTGCAGAAGAACATGGTGCAACGTCGGGACGAAACTCAACAGTTGGCCGGATCTGGTCGATTGCAGGTTAGGGTGAACATGCAAGGCAACCCCTACTTTTTTGATGTTGAGAATAGAAAAGTTGTGGACGTGAAAGACAGTGCCTTTTAGGGGTGCGGGCGGCTAGGACAAATATGTACGTCTCAGCTTAGACTTGTAAACTTTAATGCTCGCAGCCTAAAAGGTAGTTTGTCTGAAATAGGCTTTTTACTAACCCATGAAACTATGTACGGTTCAAACGATTGTTATTGTGTAACGGAAACCTGGACAAACGACGAAGTGACAGATGCTATGCTTTGCCCAAACGATGACTTTGTTCTGTTTCGGAAGGACCGATTAGCTAGGAAAGGAGGGGGAGTTTGCGTTTTTGTGAAAAATATTTTGAAACCACGACAAGTTAAACTGCAAACAAAATTTGATGATCAGGAATTAATTGCAATTGACTTTGGCAACAAAACTGGGAAAGTTCGTTTGGTCTGTGTATACAGGCCTCCAAACTTTTCCAAAGAGTTAGACTTAGTATTATTTGATGCACTCAAGTCTTTACTACTATCTGACTTTAAAGGGACTTTTGTGCTAACAGGTGATTTTAATTTGCCAGGAATTAAGTGGGATAAAGGAATAACAGAAAGTAATAACCAGAACGAGTATTTTTGGTTCCTAAGTTTCGCCCAACTTGGTCTTTCCCAAGTAGTAAAAGAACCCTCGCGAAATAGAAATTTTCTCGATTTAGTGTTTTTGTCCGATAAAGAAGCATTAAGTTCATGCAGTCTTGGTCTGCCTTTCTCAACTTCTGACCACAATGCAATACTCTTTTCTTTGTCTGGCGTGGTATCTAGGGGACCAGTTGAATGTTGTTCATATGAGTTTGTTCCTAATTTCAAGAAAGCCGATTACGCGGCTATCATTGATTTCTGTAACCTGATAAACTGGGAAGATACTTTCAATGAACTTGAGACAATTCATGAAATGTGGGCTGTTTTTAAGGAAACGCTTACATTGGCCATTAGTAGACATGTCCCTAAAAAGAAACGTACTGGGGTTAACAGAAAACCCCATTATCCAGCAAACATCCGCAAATTGCTGGAAAAGAAAAAAAAGGCTTGGAAAAGAGCAAAGTTAATTGGAAATTTTAATGACTATAGCCAAATTGCAAAAAGGTATAAAGACGAGGTAAATAGTTTTTACGATAAATGTGAAGATGAAGTCTTAAAATCGGGGATTAGTGGTGGATTTTATAAATATGTTAAAAGTAAAATTAAAGTAAAAGCTAAAATGCCACCATTAGTTAATGATGAAGGGAATGAAATCACTGATGACAGAGAAAAAGTGGAAATTTTCAATAATTATTTCTCTTCAGTATTTACAAAAGATGATGGTAGGTTACCTGTTTTTGAAAGAACTCCAATAGGGATAATTGAACACATAGCGTTGAGTGAGCAAGAAGTATTCAAGGAATTACTGAAGCTACCAAACAAGTTGTCAAGAACACCAGACTGTTTACCAGCATATTTCTTACGTCGCATTGCTACTGGAATTGCCCAGCCAATTTACTTATTGTTTAAGAAATCTTTCGAAACCAGTGAATTACCGGATGATTGGAAAACTGCTTTGGTATGTCCAATATTTAAGAAAGGGCTAAATTCTCTACCTTCTAACTATCGACCTGTTTCACTAACATCATACGTATGTAAAGTTTTGGAGAGATTAGTGCGGAAGGCCCTATTAGGCTTTTTCTCAAACACTTTATCTGGGGCTCAACATGGGTTTAGGTCTAATAGGTCCACGGTTTCGCAGATGCTTGAGTGTCTGAGCGATTGGACAAATTCTTTGGATAAGCGCTATGATGTCGATGTTATTTATTTAGATTTTGCTAAAGCATTTGACTCGGTTTCGCACCAAAAGTTATTATTTAAACTGGAACAATATGGGGTAACTGGAAAACTTTTACAATGGATTAAATCCTTTTTAACTGGAAGGACTCAAAAGGTCTATGTAAATTCCACTGTGTCAAACCCTGTACCTGTTATTAGTTCTGTCCCACAGGGTACTGTTCTTGGTCCAATTCTTTTTCTAATTTACATTGATGATATTGTAGATAATGTTCTTGGCTGTAAGGTTAAATTATTTGCAGATGATGTTAAACTATATAAAACACTAGTAAATCCAATCAGTGATCCTGAGATACTACAACAAGACTTGAAAAGAGTATTTGAATGGTCTAGAAAGTGGCAGCTAACTCTATCGGAACCTAAATGCCAGGTCCTTTACATCTCAAACAGGCAACACAAAAACGTTTTTGTGTATTCTATCAACAACATAAATCTTCAATCACTTCAGGTGATTAAAGATTTAGGGTATTACGTTCCAAAAAATTTGAAATTCTCTGAACATTGTCAGCGGATATCGGCAAAGGCTATGAAAATGTCAGCCTTAATTTTTAGAGTGTTTCATACACGACAAAGCGATATCTTACTGAGGGCATATAAAACTTATGTTCGCCCTATAGTTGAATCAGGATCAGCTATTTGGAATCCCTATCTTTGTAAGGATATTGATGCCATTGAAAAAGTACAAAGATATTTTACGCGGAGATTATTTTATAGATGCGGCTGGTCTGAGAGACCATATTTAGAGCGTATTACAATACTGGAACTCGAAACGTTAGAAAAGCGACGGGTAAAAACAGATTTAATACTATGCTACAAGATAAAAAATAGATTAATTGATTTGAACCCTAGCGAATTCTTTGAGCTTAAACAGCGAAAATCGCGCGGACATTCACAGATGATGAAAGTGCAGAGTAGTCGTATCAACGTAAAGAAGCATTTCTTTGCAAATAGAGTAGTTAACAATTGGAATCTGCTAACGGAAGAGCAGGTGGCTGCTTGCTCGGTAGGCCTATTTAAAGACAAATTAACAATCAGTAATCGAGGATTGCGGTTTGCGTAAGTGCACTGCCAGCAAACCGCTTTGCACTGGAGCTTCTCTTTTGTCCTGGTCGCCATTCTGTGAACATGTTATGTTACTAACAACGTGTGCAATAAACCTTATTATAGACAGATAATGTGCATTAGAGCTTCTCGCACACCATTTTTTAGAACAAAACTGTAGACCGTCAAGCAATATCTGATCTAACCAATTTCAAAAGTTGACAGTACGTGCTACTTGTACCGGGAAGTTTAGACATGAAAAACCTGAAAAGTAGGTACCGACCTAGTAGGTGTCAGGTAAGTACTTTTATTTTCAAGTAGGTTCAGGTTCACAATTTTCAGGTTAATACCCAGGTTTCAGGTTCAGGTTCAGGTATACCTACCAACTGCACTAGACAGACTAAGGCTATGCACCCAACCTGAGACGATTTTTCAACCAGGCGCTTTAAAATTTCTAGAAGGGACGCGAAAATTTTGAAGCTGAAGTGGTTTGTGAGATAAACAACTTACAAGCGTATTTGAATTTGACTCAAATGCAAATTCAACCAAATACGTTGTAAAGGCAGTTGCGATGCAATTGCGAATTTTAAGCGAATTTGAAAGCGATCGAACGAATTTAGTGAAGGGCGATTCATGTGTACTGTATCGCGGGTACTGTTATTTATAGTATAGTAAAACAAAAATTAGTAATACTAGTGGTATTTTACTAGTAGTAAAATAATAGTAAAAAGTAAAATTAAGAGCCAATAGTAAAGTAAAAATTAAAATAAATTAACAAAGCCGTCAATAGTAAAATGAAAATTTTACTACTATTTTACTAGTTTTTTGGTGAATTTCAGCTAAATTCTTGATCAATTTTGCAATAAAAGATGTGTGCGAGCACTTTTGTCAGTTGAATTTCAAAAATTTTTGTCTCTAATGTTCTCGAGAACTTCGTATCATGATCAAATTTAGCAACTATTTAGCACCAACATTAATTATTCATAAGATCTTGGCATCAATGATGCAAAATTGCTCCTAATGACTAGTAAAATCGTAGTAAAATAGTAGTAAAATGTATAAAATTATTAGTAAAACAAAAATTAGTAAAATCGAAGCTGCCTGGTAGTAAAAAAAAATAAAAATTAAATTGAAGAGCTGAATTTATAGTAAATTTAGTAAATAGTAAAATAAAAATCCACTAGTAAAATAACAGTAATCGCGGGGTTTCGCAGGATCATAACCCTTTTTGCTTGTAGACCGAATCTGCCGACTTTTAGTTGTGGCATGTGAGTGACATGTGCATAGATGTAAAAGGGGGTCTGGGGTCTGCCCCCCACCCGACTTAGGCCAGACCCCCCGGATGGGGACCCCCGAGACGATTTTCTGGCAAGTAATTTTTTGAGCAAATTTTTTACGATTTTTTTGCAATTTCAAACACAAAAATTGCCAAAATCGCCTGCAAAACAGCACTAATTTTGTATTTCAGGTCCAAAATTTTGGCTCAGACCCCCCGTCGGCGACAGACCCCCAACCCCCTGCCCCTTCGGCTGATGACCTGTTACATGTATGGACATGTGGACATACTTCGCATTTTACAGTTTCAAATTTCAACAAATTCCTTAAACTACATCACTAGTTATGCACTTCAACATGACCAAGCACCCCTGGTTTCAATTTGTATGTAAATATAGCCTGCACAAACAAAGCTACCTACAGTAGGTTTCGCCGTCGAATTGCGAGGGAAGCGGACCAAACTTGGAAGCGGAATAATTTCAGCACCAAACTTGGAAATTTCAGTTTGCGGTAGAATTGTTAGTTTTCAGGTAGTTCATGATTAAACAAAAATGCAATATACGTCCGAATATCATATCCAAAAATCAGTCGATTCGGCGCACAAAGAAAAAAGTTATGAGGTTACCAAACCCCGCGGACATGTGAATTACCCTGTAAACGTACGTAATAGTTCCGGTATAAAGGAATGATGTCTTCACATGCGTGCTCCTGTTTATGCTCATGTACTGGGCTGTTTCAATTTGACTTTTCAGTTCAACACTATAGCTCACGAAATGATGCATGCCTTCGGCGTTGGGCACACCCATAGCCGAACCGATCGGAACAAATACGTACGCGTGTTCAAAGACAGAATATTCAGCGATCTCTGGAACAACTACATCGTTTACAATTACACGGAAACACTTGACGTGCCGTATGAGTACGGCTCGATTATGCATTACCCTAAGGTACAGAATCTTACAACGTTTCCTTTCAAAAGATCATGATTATATTTGATTTTTGGTTGCTAAGTTTTGTTTGTACTACAGCCGTGCTCCGACGGCATAGAAAAAAGATATTATTACAGGATGCGATGCACAGAGATAATACAAAAAAGTACAAGAACATAACAATGGAAACGATAGACCGACAGTACATTGATACAATCGGTGACGGTCATGGGAAGCCAACGTTGTACGATTTAATCCTGCTCAACAAATTTTACTGTCCCGGTACTGTTCCTGCTGCATTTGCGACAAAATTCTCTTTTCCAACAAAATTGGGTTGTTTGCCTTACCTTTAACAACAGTCATATCAAATCAAATTATTGATTTGTTGAATTCCAGAACGGGCAAGCTGAAAATTGGAAGTTATGTCTGCATGCGAAATTTCCGCAAAATCAGAGGACCGTGTCTTATCAAGGCTTGCCACAAAACCAAAAACTGGCTCTTAAATCAAGAAAGCTAATTTTGGTTGTTATGCTGTTGTAACTTTCTGTCCTTTCGGACTAGATGTAGCCAACTGCTACAGAGCAGGAAGAGACAAGGCTCGGCGGGTCTGCTCCCACCCGACTTAGGCCAGATTCCCCGGATGGTGAACCCCGAGACGATTTTTCCGACGCATTCTTGAGCAGATTTTTTTGCGATTTTGACAATTTCGGACACAAAAATTGCCAAAATCGCCAAAGTCTTGCCAAACAGCGCTCTTTTTAGCTGCATTGGAGCCCAAATTAGCAATTTTCGAGGATTTTTAGCGGAAAAATTGCGGTTTTGAGCGTTTTTGAATGCCCAATCCCCTCCCTAGAATTTGGGCTCTATGTAACCCTCCGGCCGGCGCCAGACCAACCCCCAGCCCAGCCCTCTCCCCTTTCGGCGGAAGACCTGTTACAAGTATAGTCCCGCAGCCTTCTTTATCAACAACCCTCCCCTCTGCTGTCGGTTTATTTGGAAAGCAGCCGAATTTCTCAGAATTATAGAATTAAAAGTGTGTGTTGCTCTGTACTGTATGTGTGGTTTTAGATGCCTGCAAGAAGGGAGCAGCCAGATGCAAAAACGGAGGTGTGCCAAATCCCAAAAACTGCAAGACATGTTTGTGCCCAGAAGGCTTGGAAGGAAGTCTCTGTGACCAACTCACACCTGGAAGTCAGCCGATCGAGCAACTAACTCTAAGCGTCGATTTATACTTCTGCCACCCCGCTGGCACTGACACTTTATCACGCCGCTCTACCCAGTGGCGTATCCAGGGTAGTGTAGGGTGTGTTCACCCCTTTTGCGGTGGAGGTAGGAAGAAAAAGTCTGTCAAAAATATAAGAAACTAATTATGTACTAAAACTAAGAATTATGTACTAAAACTGTCTATTTTGTGCTCAGAATACCTTCTAAATGCGTTTTTGAAGGCCAAATTTTCAAAATTTTCTCGCCCTGGTCGGGCAGAAGCCCAACCAGGCCATCATAAACTACTAAAACTTGTAATTTCTGTTAATTGTAAGCTCGGAATGCGTTTTAAACGCGTTTTTGAAGGCTAATTTTGCTAAATTTTCTTACTCTGGTTGGGCAGCGGCCCAACCAGGCACTTTCAAAATTTTACACCCCCCTTTCCAAAATCCTGGATACGCCACTGGCTCTACCGCGCGAGTTAGATTTTTGCGTGCTGCATTGGCCAATACATAAAAATCTATATGGCGCGATAGAGCGACGTGTTGATGAACTAGTGCCACTCGGATGGCAGAAGTAAGGTCGGCCTTAACCGCCAAGCACCCTTTTCTTGGGAGACTCAAGAAAAAGGTCAAGTTAAAAACGGCTGAACGCTAAGCAATAATGTTTCAGTGCAAAACTGCGGAGGTCATATCAAGGTTGGAGAGGACTGGACTACTTTTAGTACTCCGTTAGGCGGTAGACAGGCTGTTCCGTGGCCGGTTGGCAAGTGCTTTTGGTGGTTGAAGGTTCGACTTGTCGCTTCTTTAATTGCAGATTAGCTACCTAGGTTTAACTTCCTAGTTTGGCCGGCACAGTTGGTGTAGTGGTTTCGGTCGCATAGCCACTGTGCGCGTGCTCGTGCGCTCATCCTCTCGGGGCGGCAACCGCAAAGAGTTGGTCGTCGGCACAAGGCTGCATCCAGGCCACCGAAAGCTGGTGACAGCGAGTAGGTAAAATGGGAACCGACTGGATCTGCCTTTGCACCAAAGCCGCTACACAGAGCCTGCCGCGTTGGAGAAGATAAATGAAGTCAGAAGCTGTCTGAAAAGACGTCAAAACGCCGGGCGCTCTCTTAGCGAACGGCACCCAGCAGGAGTGGCTGGCAGTGAAAGAAGTGAAAGAAGGGCAAACATCCGAGATGACGAATCACCGGGGTCGCGAAATGGACCACGAGTCTGATCGTAGGCCGCAAGGCACATCGGATCGGATCGGATCGGATCGGATCGGATCGGATCGGATCGGATCGGATCGGATCGGATCGGATCGGATCGGATCGGATCGGATCGGATCGGATCGGATCGGATCGGATCGGATCGGATCGGATCGGATCGGATCGGATCGGATCGGATCGGATCGGATCGGATCGGATCTTCCTACGGTGGTTGATTGTTTAGGCCGAACGCGATGCTCAAATCGAACTGAAATTTACTAACAATTACTTAATGGCTAATCCGTGCTCCTTCAATCATGTCGAACTGAGGTTCGGGGCGGACTATCGTATGACTGGCATCAGGTATGCAAGACAACGTTAGATAAGCCTAAGATAAAATAGGATATTGGATGATGCTGTACATGCAGCACACCCAGGGAAATAGTACGTACGTAAAAATCCAGCCCCTCAACCAAAATAGTGGCAAATCAGTCTTATTTGGACTGAAACGATTGCGATGGGTTATAGAAAATGTGGAAACAGCACACCAGTAGAAAGGTTCAAATCTGAGAAAAACGAAGTATATCAGTATACAAAGGATTTGAAGCCAAAGTTAGGATTGCTGGAGGTACAAGAAAAGCCACTTTTATGATTTATCTGAGTGAAAGTTTAGATTGAGTAACTTTTAAGTTGAGTCATAAAACCAATCTTCCGTTCTGATTGCTGTGTAGCCCCAGTGTTTCAGTTGGCTGTTCCAAGTATGGTGGCGGCCACTTTTGGACCACAGTTTCATACAGTGCAAAACCTACCAAAAACAGATATCCTCCTGGCACGAAGGCTACCTTCACATGCCGTAGCAAAACTGTTGCTACCCTGACTTGTAACCAGGATCACGAATGGGAAAGCGACTGTTCTGCAGGTTGGCCTGTTGACTGACAATACTCCACAATCATACATAGGCCGGGGGGGGGTGAAGGGGGTTTTGTGAGACCGACTCGACCTCACTTCGAAAATCCGGCAAAGTTTTTTTTTTTTGGAAAAGCGGTTTTCTACTCTGCAACCCACCCTCCCCGGAAGGCATATACTCCTCCATTTTCCCCCATGTATGTCCATTGTACATTCTTGAGGTTCACCCGATTGCTGGACCTTCTTGAATGGAATTCTCTACAAGCCAATGTACGGTCCGAACCTAAAAGACAGCACCTCCAACAGCTGGGGTCGGTCTCACAGGGAATGTGCCAGGGAATGCGCCCAACCGGCCACTATCCTGGATGAGACTCAGAATAAGCTGGTAGCCAGCTTCTTTGAGGGTCAGAAGGTGTGGATTGGGTTCAAAAGACCCTCTGCCTCAAAGTTCGTATGGTTTGATGGAACACCGGTTGCTTTCAATGCCGTAGCCAATCCAGCCTCTGCTAAATGTAAGAAGAAAGGAAAGAAGTGTAAAGACAGAGTTTGCTTCTACATGGATCGTGACCAAAAGTGGTACGATGTGCCCTGCTTCTACAAGGAACAGCTGCACGTTGTGTGCAGCATTAACACTACGTAGAGGGATAAACTCAGTGTTTCTGATTTTCTATATTCAAGGGTAACATACTGGAAAGGAGGTTTTTTCTTTCTTTGGTTGGGTTGAAACAAATGCGCGCATGGCTTGGAAATGTGAAGTAATGATAAGGTTTATTGCACACGTTGTTAGTAACAGAACATGTTTACGGAATGGCGACCAGGACAAAAGAGAAGCTCCAGTGCAAAGTGGTTTGCTGGCAGTGCACTTACGCAAACCGCAATCCTCGATTACTAATTGTTATTTTGTCATTAAATAGGCCTACCGAACGAGCAGCCACCTGCTCTTCCGTTAACAGATTCCAATTGTTAACTACTCTATTTGCAAAGAAATGCTTCTTTACGTTGATACGACTACTCTGGACTTTCATCATCTGTGAATGTCCGCGAGATTTTCGCTGTTTAAGCTGAAAGAATTCACTAGGGTTCAAATCAATTAATCTATTTTTTATCTTGTAGCATAGTATTAAATCTGTTTTTACCCTTCGTTTTTCTAACGTTTCGAGTTCCAGCATTGTAATACGCTCTAAAAAATACGTCTCTCGGACCAGCCGCATCTATAAAATAATCTCCGCGTAAAATATCTTTGTACTTTTTCAATGGCATCAATATCCTTACAAAGATAAGGGTTCCAAATAGCTGATCCTGATTCAACTATAGGACGAACATAAGTTTTATATGCCCTCAGTAAGATATCGCTTTGTCGTGTATGAAACACTCTAAAAATTAATGATTGTAGTGTAGAATCTGCCATTCTGGGAACGCTTGAAAGCATAGAAGGTTAACGTGGAACGCTATGTATAGTAGTGTCAACTGTCTGTCTAGAGCGAACGGATTCTAACAGGAATTTCCGATAAGCAATGACGTGTCTGTTGTGCGAGATACTCTAGGTGAGATCATTGTGTTGTGTTGCGAAAAGAAACTGAAAAAGCAAATTGCTTTGAGAAAGGGACAAGCGCCAAAAAACCTCGTTCCACTGAAAAAGCAATTGGACGTTGCAGCAGATATAGATTTAAAAGGAAGCGTAGAAAAACACAATAAGCACAGAACCAGGTCATCTCTTTTCCTTTGTATAAAGCATTCAAAATGAAACTGTCGAAAATTGAAATATCTCATCTCTGTTTCTCAGCTGTCAGTCACATTGCATCTGTCTGTATCAACTTAGTGGAGTAACTATGGAAGCAGCAAGGCCGTGGTTCTATCGTTGGCTGCCCTTAGTTCTATCTTTAATGACAACAGGTATTCATTTACATACAGGAACCATTTCTTTGCCAATTTCTTCCCCAAAATTCCAATGTTCAGGTATTTTGAATGATTTTTAATTTTTAGTAGTAGTAGACTAGACCCAGTGCCGTACCCAGGATTTTGCGAGGGGGTGTAAAATTTTGAAGTCACCTGGTTGGGGGGTCAGGATGAGAAATTTTCGAAGCCATTAAACAACGCATTCTGGGCATAAAATAGATATAGGTACAGGTCGTAGGTAATTTATTCGTTTCTCTTATTTGTGCCTAGTTTTTCCTACCTCCACCACAAAGGGTGGTTGTGTGTACCAACCCTGCGCAAGCTGCTGACTATGTAGACCCCGTCCCAGAAATTTTAGTTCTGTCCTCAACCACTCTTCTTTATCGGACGACCATGTACGTACTTGGAACTGCGTCATACAGAAAATCAGTCATGCCAACACAGTTGGTCGAGTGGTTAGGCCACCGACTGCTGTGTGCGTGTGTAGCGAGGCGACTGCACACGTTCACCCCCTCGGCGCGGCCCGTGTTAGTCGCAAAGAGGAGTCGATGACACGTAGGCTGGCATGTAGTGCGTGTGCCAGCTGAACTTCTAAACGCGCTGACTCACTCCTCTGACCTGGTGTTGTCTGAGGCCGGCCGTCTTATCCGTGCCAATGAGGAATTGGGCGCGCCTCTTGGCCCATCTACACAGCCGTCCCCTGGGGCGTATATCCTGGTGCAGCCAGTTTGTTATCATTGCATGCTGATTGCTGCATCTGGGGCATGGGGCGTGTTGATTGTTCAGCCCCCGTGCCGGGTAGTCTTACCTGGTTAATTACTAACAATACTAAACTTTAAATAAAAAGAAAATCAATCATTAGGCTATGCTACAGAAGTTGAACTCTCACTCTCGAACAGAACAATGATGACTTAAAATCTATCACATGCCTGTTGCAGGATTCAAAGGAGTTGAAGCCAAAGTCGGGACAGGAGGTATAAATTATAGTATTATTATTATTATGCTTCAACTAGGTTGACATATTCTCGAAATTGGAGTGTAGTGTATGTTTACATTGAGTCTAAAACGAATTCTGTTGGTCAAAGATTTATGAAAGAACACGTTTCAGTGTCTGTGGTGGCAATGTCCAAAATGCTTTGATTTTACATGCACTTAGCCTCAACATATATTTTCAGTTGGCTGTTCCAAGTTCGGAGAAAGCCACTTCTTTGCAACGGTTTCATACAGTGCAACGCCTACCAAAAACCGATATTCTCCTGGTACAAAGGCTACCATTACATGCCATCGCAAAACAGTTGCTACACTGATCTGCAACCGCGACAACAAATGGGACAATGACTGTTCGAAAGGTTGGCCTTCTGAGAAGAGAATGCTCAACAATATTGCCAATATTTCAGGTTCACGTCATTGCTGGAGCTTCTTGAATGGAATTCTCTACAAGCCAAAGTACGGTCCAAACCTAAAAGACAGCACCTCCAACAGTTGGGGTCGGTCTCACAGGGAATGTGCCAGGGAATGCGCCCAACCGGCCACTATCCTGGATGAGAGTCAGAATAAGCTGGTAGCCAGCTACTTTGAGGGTCAGAAGGTGTGGATTGGGTTCAAAAGACCCTCTGCCTCAAAGTTCGTATGGTTTGACAGAACGCCGGTTGCTTTCAATGCCATGGCCAATGCAGCCTCCGCTAAATGTAAGAAGAAAGGAAAAAAGTGTAAAGACAGAGTTTGCTTCTATATGGATCGTGACCAAAAGTGGTACGCTGTGCCCTGCTTCTACAAGGAACAGCTGCACGTTGTCTGCAGCATTAACACTACGTAAAGCGCTGAATTGAGTCTCTATTATTGTTATTTAATCAAGCGCAGTGTCTTAATGGTTTTTCTCATTGGGTTGAAAGAAATAATTCGAACATACTTTGTCACAAAGCATCAGATTGTAAATTCTGTCAAGTCAATGTTGGAACTTTCAAAAACAGAAAGTTCTGTCTTAACCGCGGTAATCCTGTTATGTAACTGTGTAGAGTAGAGTGAACCAATTCCCAGAGCAACTTGTAGTAATATAAGACAGTTAGGGTAATTCACTACAATTGTTAAAAAATTTTTTGAAGGCCAACAATTTTTAAAAAATAATTTTTTAAATCGTCTTGACTGCTAGTACAAGTACTCACAACAAAGTTTCCACATTTGCACCTCAAGTCAGTTAAGAAACCTGTTCGAAAACGCCAATACAGGTCTAAACACTGCCTCTAACTGTATAGTTTCACCGAAAATTGTCTTTAGACAGTCAGGCACTTAACGCCGTTTATGGTACCGGTACCTAGGGTTGTGGTACCATTTACGTATGGTACCCCCACGTTCGGGGTCTGTGGTGGCAAGGAAGGATCTGTTAAGCAGTCGGTGTTAGCAGGCTCAGTGCAAAAGAAGTATTATGCAGGTTGCTAGATAAAATGTTAGCTGCTTCCAAAGAATTTACTAAAAATTGCATGTATGTGCGTCAATTTTCCCTCTTTTTGCCTTAATTTGCATAATGATTTTTCAAAAAATAATTTTTTAGCCTTCAAAAAATACCATTTTTTAAAAAAATAGGTTTTTTAAAATTTTTGACCCTGACAACTGTGGAGTCTGCTATATATAACTTTTGGCTATACATGGCTAAACGCAGATAAATTTAACTATTTTCAGCTACTGTTGTTTGGTATTGGATTTTCCGTTTGTGTATGTGTATGTGTATGTGTATACACATTCACCTTCAAATGTGTATGGTAATTTGTGTATACACATTCAAAAAAACAATGTGTATTTTTGTGTATATTTGTGTATGTGTATTGTACTGAAAATGCAAATTTTTTTGGTAGATTTTGAGCCAGAAATGCTAGGAAAATCAAATCTCAATGTCAGCTGCCTGAAAACTTGGATAGCTTTGAAAAGGATGTACTTAGGCCATTTGAAAGCCTTATGAGGATATCTACTGTGTATTACTGCAGGAAAAACATCGAAATTTTCGATTCTGTTCGAAATTTTATCGATTTTTGCTGATCAAATACACACACAAAAATACACATTTTGAGGACTGTTTGTGTATGGTAATGTGTATCGGAATTTTCAATGTGTATGTGTATGTGTATGTGTATACACGTTGAAAAAACAATGTGTATTTTTGTGTATGGTAAATGTGTATGTGTATACACAAACAACAGTATTTTCAGCTATCTATAGCTACCACACTTTTTAGCTATTCATGGCTAAATAATCATCTATAGGCCATTCACAATCCACTCGGTTTCTGCTTTGTTAAAAAATTCTCGATTCTCTTAGATCCGTTCGTTTCTAGCCACCGTACTCGACATAGTCTTTGGTTTTTCAACACGAAAACATCTATCTATATACTACGGTAGCCAATTTTCAAAGATGCAATGGAAGTGGCGTAGCGGCGCTGCTGTTTTTCGTTTAAGAGTGGAAATTGTGGGACACTATCCCCGCACATTAGCGAAAACCTAACTGATTAAGCTGAGGTTAAGATAGATCCTAAAAGTACGGTTAAGTTCATCCTAAGCCTAATCCCCAATCAATGTCGAAGCCTAACACTTGATCACAGTGCTGAACAGAAGCTGGTACTTCCAAATTGGTGGGGGGTAGTGTCAATGTATCAAAATCGGAGCATCAGTGCGTCATGCATAAGTGAAATGCACGCTGCTTCCCTCGCAATTCTGCAGCGAAACCTAGCTTAGTCTGTACAGGGTATATAGGCAAAATCACATTTTTGCTTATAGACAGCTCTCAAACCTTCTCTAGCTGCAGTCCCATGTATAGCCAAACAAAAGCCATATACAATGTATAAGCAATTCCCCTAAATGTATTATTTAGTTATTAGCAGTTATTAGCTCCGTCCAGGGGGGGGTCGCACGACGGACTTTTCCAAAATATGATGGGCGCCACTTCGTCAAGCGCCTATAACTTTTGAGGGAAAAGGGGCACAGGAATGGGCCTCCCAGCATTCGACGTGGTTTGCGGCGAGCTTTCAAACACAATAACTCCAGCCTTTTTATGTCTCTTGGTTGGCGCGAAATTCAAATTTTTCTGCCTAGCAAAAGTAGTGCCGATGCAACATCTGACAAACGTGCGCACCGTTCTGGCGCCCTTCAAGCTAGAGGGCCAGCTAATGGCGCATTGCACAGATAATTGCGTGGGCAATCCAGCCATGGAAGCCTCATTGTTCTGCGGGCTCATACGCCAGATCGGCGACCATTCAAAAATTGGGTCGAAAATGGTGCATTTTCTGACTGATTTTTCGACAGGTTTTGACGGCTGTCGCCCATACACTTGCTCTAATCGCGGCGGCTCACCCACCAACAAGATAGGCTGCGGTCACTGTGTGGTTTGCACCTGGCCGAAATGTTCCGGCCGTTTGGCTTTCTCAACTACTTCTTGGCAGTTTTTCTGGTAGGCTGAACTAATGATTGAACACTGCACGTCGATTTATCCATAGAATGATTGGTTGGATGCTAAGGATTCCGAAAATGTGACTATCGTTCCGTTTCGTAGCTGTTTCACGCACTTTTACCCTGATATGCTGCCCTGGCCTAAAAACAGTCATCACAAACACTGCAGAAATGCGCGAATTTCGGAGAAATGAGGACGAAATTTCAACATGTCTTGAATACGATTTGTAGAGCGGACTGAGAGCTTTCGATCGGTATAGAGCATGACCTCCCAGCATAAAATTTTCTTCTGAGGTCTTTTGCATTTTTGGATTTTGTCCGCTTTTATCATAGATTATACTGGGTTTTCGGCACATAACTCTTTTGTATGAGCACTTAGGACAATGGGTGTGCCACCAAACGATGGCCCACGTCCGTGCGCATTCGGCGGTGTGCAAGACGACAGGCTGCGATCACTGTGTGCGGTGCGCCTAACCGAAATGCTCCGCCGGTCAGGATTTTTCGACTACTTCTTGGCAGTTTTTCTGGTAAGCTGAACAAATAATTGAACTGCGCGTCTATTTACCCATAGAATGATTGATTGGATTCTAAGGATTCCGAAAATGTGATTATCGTTCCGTTTCATAGCTGTTTCACGCACTTTTCTCCCGATATGCTGCCTTGGTCTCAAAATACGTAGTCACCGCGAACACTGTGGAAATGCGCGAATTTCGGAGAACTGAATAGAAAATTTGAAAATGTGACCAATAGGAAGTGTAATTATTGCAGAGTCCTTCCGAATTGTGCATTGCATGGCCGTCAGGCGCAGTGGGAAACGCGAAAATTTCGGTCTTTTTATTCTTCTAAACCCAGTTTTTCACGCCAATAACTCTCTAGATTTTTTTAATTATACTGTCTGTAACTCTTTCTTATCTGCTCCTGTAGGAGTGAAAGTGCTACTAAGCGATGTTCCACACTTGTGCATGGTCTGGGCTGTGTGTGCCGTGTGACAGGCTTCAGTTGTTGTTTAGACGCAGGCTTCGCTTGATTTTGAAAAAATTGCCAGTGTTTTTGCCTGCAAACACAGTGGAAATCAAGGAAAATACTCGCGCTGCTGAGCAGGAGATTTTGAATCGGTTTACAAGGTGTGTCCTACAGTATACAGACACCTTGGAATCCCTTGTCTACCAAGCATACGAAGGTAGTGTTGATTTGTTTGATAATCTGCAAATGCGTGCTATACAACTGAACCGTCTGCAAGCCAGTTTTCTGGATTGTCACAAACTACAGGGTGTCTCAAAAAAAATGATCACATTTCTTTTTACTGCCATTTCCGCAAATTTTGACCAAATAGGCTGAAATTTGGATCATAGGTGCCAAAAGTCGTGCAATTTTATGTGTTAAAGTTTGGTGCACTAGGCTTGACTCATTCCCGAGAAATTTCAAAAAAAGTGAAATTTGTTAAATCAATAGTGAGAGCCGGTCACCGAAAAAATGATCACATTTCTTTTCACTGCCATTTCCGCAAATTTTGACCAAATAGGCTGAAATATGGACCATAGGTGCCCAAACTCCGGCAATTTTATGTGTTAAAATTTGGTGCACTAGGCTTGACCAATTCTCGAGAAATTTCAAAAAAAGTGAAATTTGGTAATTTCAATACCAAAAGCCGGTCACCGAAAAAACGTTACATTACATTATCGCCTAAACTCTAACGATAGCGTTGGAGTTCATGCGTCAACTTTTTACACACGAATTACCCTGAACTTCTGCGTTTACACTCCAAATTTTATCCAATTCCGTCAAAAATTAGAAAAGATATAGGAAAAGGAAATGTTTCAATTTTTCGGTGACCGCCTTTCACTATTGAAATTACCAAATTTCACTTTTTTTGAAATTTTTCGGGATTGAGTCAAGCCTAATGCACCAAACTTTAACACATAAAATTGCACGACTTTTGGCACCTATGGTCCAAATTTCAGCCTATTTGGTCAAAATTTACGGAAATGGCAGTAAAACGAAATGTGATCATTTTTTTTGAGACACCCTGTAGCTAACAAATCCTGCAATGAACGATTGCAGACTAACACTGAAATATGCATGATACGCCTGTTCTGTTTCTGAAGCAACAAGCAGATGACATTTCAAAATTACCCACCAATCAGAAGGACTCTGCAATAATTACACTTCCTATTGGCCACATTTTCAAATTTTCTATTCAGTTCTCCAAAATTCGCGCATTTGCGCAGTGTTCGCGGTAACTATTTTGAAACCAGGGCAGCATATCGGGAGAAAAGTGCGTGAAACAGCTACGAAACGGAACGATAATCACATTTTCGGAATCCTTAGCATCCAATCAATTCATTCTATGGGTAAATAGACGCGCAGTTCAATTTTTGTTCAGCTTACCAGAAAAACTGCCAAGAAGTAGTAAAAATAATCCAGACAGGCGGAACATTTCGGTTAGGCGCACCACACACAGTGATCGCAGCCTGCCGTGCCCGTGTTGCACACTGCCGAATGCGCACGGACGTGGGCCATCGTTTGGTGGCACACCCATTGCCCTACGTGCTTAGACAAAAGAGTTACGTGCCGAAAACCCAGTAAAATCGATGATAAAAAACGGACAAAACGCAAAAATGCAAAAGACCTCAGAAGAAAATTTTATGCTGGGAGGCCATGCTCTATACCGATCGAAAGCTCTCAGTCTGCTCTACAAATCGTATTCAAGACATGTTGAAATTTCGTCCTCATTTTTCTGAAATTCGCGCATTTCCGCAGTGTTCGCTATGACTGTTTTTACACCAGGGCAGCTTATCGGGGTAAAAGTGCGTGAAACAGGTACGAAACGGAACGATAGTCACATTTTCCGAATCCTTAGCATCCAACCAATCATTCTATGGGTAAATCGACGTGCAGTGTTCAATCATTAGTTCGTCTTACCAGAAAAACTGCCAAGAAGTAGTCGAAAAAGCCAGATGGCCGGAACATTTCGGCCAGATGCCCCCCACACAGTGACCGCAGCCTATCTTGTTGCACACCGCCGAATGCGCACGGACGTGGGCCATCGTATGGTGGCACACCCATTGCCCTACGTGCTCATACAATAGAGTTATGTGCCGAATACCCCGTAAAATCGATGACAAAAACCAGACAAATTCCAAAAATGCAAAAGACCTCAGAAGAAAATTTTATGCTGGGAGGTCATGCACTATACCGATCGAAAGCTCTCAGTCCGCTCTACAAATCGTATTCAAGACATGTTCAAATTTCATCCTCAGTTCTCAGAAATTTGCATGTTTTTCTGGAGCTATAATTGAGGGTTGCTGACCAATGCACAGTTGCTGGGCAAAAAGAGGCATAAAACAGGTAGGAAACCGAAATCTGAGTACATTTTCGGAATCCTGAGATTGTTAGCTATCGTTTGGTGGGTGAGCCGCCGCGATTAGAGCACGTGTGTGGGCGACAGCCGTCAAAACCTGTCGAAAAATCAGTCAGAAAATGCACCATTTTCGACCCAATTTTTGAATGATCGCCGTTCTGGCGTATGAGCCCGCAGAACAATGAGGCTTCCATGGCTGGATTGCCCACGCAATTATCTGTGCAATGCGCCATTAGCTGGCCCTCTAGCTTGAAGGGCGCCAGAACGGTGCGCACGTTTGTCAGATGTTGCATCGGCACTACTTTTGCTAGGCAGAAAAATTTGAATTTCGCGCCAACCAAGAGACATAAAAAGGCTGGAGTTATTGTGTTTGAAACCTCGCCGCAAACCACGTCGAATGCTGGGAGGCCCATTCCTGTGCCCCTTTTGCTTCAAAGGTTATAAGCGCTTGACGAAGTGGCGCCCATCATATTTTGGAAAAGTGCGTCGTGCGACCCCCCCCCCTGGCTCCGTCCAACAGGGTACTGTCCTTGGTCCAATTCTTTTCCTAATTTACAGGGTGTGCCAAAAAAGCAACCCAGCAGAGTTTTTGCTCTAGCAACCGAAAATCTCAACCGATTTGAATGAATCCTTTTTTAAATGAAAGATAAATAAATTCTTAAAAGATTGATGACCCGCTTAATAAGATAGCCTGCTTGGTTCCTGAGATTTTTGTCCTCAAAGTCAAAACAGAGATTTTGGCAATGAACAAGAGTGGTAAAGAACGACCCAGCAGATTTTTTAGTTTTGCAACCATGAATCTGAACCGATTTTCAATGAATCCTTTTATGAATGAAAGACAGATAAATTCTTCAAAGATTGGTGCAATTTTTATTGAGATTCACAGTTTAGTTCTTGAGATATTTGCCTCCTCCTAAGTCGAAACAGATTTTGGCAAAGAACAAGAGCGATTCCGTTGCATTTCATAATAAAGCAGATTCCTACTTCTGGGGCTAATGATACTTTAGTGTTGAAGTAAACCGAGTTTCTGTGTCACCTGTAAAGCCTCCAAGAGCCCTTAGCAGTAGCAGGAATCCGTTTTATTACGAAGTGCAGAATAATAAAAAAATCCCTCTTGTTCACTGCCAAAATCACTGTTTTGATTTTGAGAGCCAATATCTCAGGAACTAAGCGGAGTACATTAATGAAAATTTCAGCAGTCTTTTAAGAATTTATTTATCTTTCATTTAAAAAAGGATTTATTCAAATCGGTTGAGATTTGCGGTTGCTACAGCGAAAACTCTGCTGGGTTGTTTTTTTTGGCACACCCTGTATATTGATGATATCGTAGATAATGTTCTTTGTTGTAAGGTTAAACTATTTGCAGATGATGTTAAGCTATATAAAACACTGGTAAACCCAGAAACTGATCCTGGCATACTACAACTAGACTTGGACAGAGTATTTGAGTGGTCTAGAAGGTGGAAGCTAAGTTTATCAGCGCCTAATTGCCAGATTCGTCACATCTCCAACAGGCAATATAAAAATGACTTTGAGTATTGTATAAACAACATAAATCTTCAGTCACCTCGAGTGATTAAAGATTTAGGGTATTACATGCCAAAAATCTGAAATTCTCCGAACATTCTCAGCGGATATCGGCAAAGGCTATGAACATGTCAGCTCAAATTTTTTGTGTTTCATACACGACAAAGCGATATCTTACTGAGGGCATATAAAACTTATGTTCGCCCTATATTGGAATCAGGATCAGCTATTTGGAATCCATATTTGTGTAAAGATATTGATGCCATTGAAAAAGTACAAAGATATTTTACAAGGAGATTGTTTTATAGATGTGGTTGGTCTGAGAGGCCATATTTGGATCGCATTTACAATACTGAAACTTGAAACGTTGGAAAAACGAAGAGTAAAAACAGACTAATAAATACTATGTTACAAGATAAAAAATAGATTAATTGATTTAAACTTTAGCGATTTCTTTGAGCTTAATCAGCGAAAATCCCGTGCACATTCAGAGATGATGGAAGTACAGAGAAGTCATATCAACGTAAAGAAGCATTTCTTTGCAAATAGAGTAGTGAACCATTGGAACTTGTTAACGGAAAAGCAGGTGGCTGCTAGTTGGGCAGGCGTATTTAAGGATAAACTAGCAATTAGTAATCGAGGACTGCGGTTTGCGTAAGAGCACTGCCAGCAAACCCTCTTGCACTGGAACTTCTGGTTTTGTCCTGGTCGCCAATTTGCATATTTTTCTTACTAACAAGTTTTCATGTGCAATAAACTTTCATACCTTTCATATCTCTTGTGTGCGATCTGTCTTTGAAGTTTTTCACTGCAGTGGAGCTGTAAAATTCACGAGCCCAGATCTTTATCAGCGACTAACTTCGTGCTGCTGATTCTTTTCAAAACCGACGTCGGTACATACCACAGAAGTTGTATTCTAAAAATTCCACTGTGTCTGTGCCTATTAGCCGTTCCAAACAAGTACGATGCAATGCATTTCCAAACAAGTACGATGCTGCACCCTGCTAGTCTTTGTTCTCTGTGTTATCGGGGTCGACTGCGCAAAGAGTGAGACCAATGAGCCAAGTAAGTAAAAATGGGTGGTTTTGTGGCACAATAGTGTACGTTACAAATTTTAGAAGGCTTGCAGTTGGTGAATGATACGGGTAAGTCAAACCGACAAACATGAACTTTTCCACAACTGTACGTACATAGTTCAGAGGTGCCTCTACTAAATTGCTCAGACAAATCAAGAAACTGTGAAGCTGTCAGGTATTTGGGTGGTTGCGCTTTCAACAAATTAGCTAGCCTCTGTTTGAAGGTCTGTGGTCACTGCTTGCATCAGTCAGGTATAACCAGACTCTTCAGGCATTCTTGCAACTAAACCGAATCGTTTAGAAGGCGATAACATTCTTCTCAAAGTGACACAATCGGGTAAAAATCACTGTTGAATGAACTACCAACTTAGCGACAAAGCTATCAAGTTTCGCAAGCTCAATAAAGCATGGTCATTTGCATTGTGTTCTGCTACTTGTGTGTGTGCTGTGCTGTGGTCATGTCAATGATTTTCATCTTTGTGTTGTTTTTTGTCAGATTGATATCCACAGATCAGTTTGCTCAACATAATGGTGCCCAGGCCCAGTCAAACCGATCTGCCAAATCCACCGTCAGCAGATGTTTCGTCAACGCAACATACTTCGAGTTCTGCTATCAGAACAGAACATTCTCACCTACATTCTGTTTCAAGCGCTGGTCAGCTGCAGTAGTGAGCATGGGATGCGACCATCATGGATTCTGCAACCAATCAGGATGTAAGAATGACACTCGTTGCTGCAACACCACCAGCTGCAACCGTGACGAAGAACTGACCACCTTTGGTTGCTACACCACCAACTCTGATGGCTCCCTATCATGCCTGGCTAACTTCTGCATAATGCGCTACTACTCGTGGTCTAACAAAAAGCCATTCTACGTTCAATCTTCCAGCTACCCATTCTTATCGCCTGGGCTGTGTAAAGCAAGCACCGGTTGGAAGTTGTCACGGAAACAGAGAAGTTGTCACTAGTTGCTGTGGACAAAGTAAGCCCAGCGTGTCTGGATGCACGTGCGCCGTAATTGTCCTGAGACTAAAAACAGTTGCTGTGCAGAGATCTGGTACGACCACCTGCATGATGCTACCTGCGACGATGGCAGTCTGTACAACGGTTTAGGGACCACTGTCGACCATCGCCGGATGGTCAAAGGCTGACCTGTTGCTGCAGTCACAGGGCTTATTGTAACAGGCTAAATTACTTCAGAAAACTAGTATTTTTGGATGCACTTATCCGACACCTCCACATGTCCGGTGTGACCCAGAAGTGGAAAGGTTCAGCAGTGGTAAGCCAATGAGTGGAGGCTGCTACTCTTGGCGTGTCACTGTACCTTGTCCTAGAATCGGAAACACGTGTGCTCCGTTCAAAGATTCTATCATCTGCTGCTGTGACTGGGCCAACTTCTGCAAGAGAAAACTGGCATGGCCAGGCTTCAACGATATATACACAAGCACTAACACCTCCACTGATCTGATTTCTACCCCAAGTGTAAGCAGCTCAACTGAACTGATTACAACCATTGGCAAGTGGCTGGCTGAGGTTGATGTGACTGAGACAACGTTCAAATCAAAATGTTTGCTGATGATTGTAAGATATATCTAGGTTTGCCTAAAGACCAAACGGATTTGTCTCAGTTTCAACGTACCATTGAAGCTATCTTCACCTGGTGCAATTCGGTCAAACTTAAACTTGCATTGCACAAATGTTCCATACTTCATTTAGGGAATACAAACCCAAAGCATGAATACGAAATTAATGGTTCACAAATTAGCTCGGTCTCAGAGACTTTGGATTTAGGTGTTCTTGTGGGGCTCGATCACAACCAAAATCTCTCTTTTTCTAAGCATTGTGTTAAAATCGCCAGCGACGCGTCTAAACGAGCTCACTTGATTCATAAAGCCTTTTCCTATCGTAACCCCAAGTTTCTTACTGAGCTTTTTAAGACCTATGTTAGGCCAAAGTTAGAATATGCTACTCCTGTATGGAACCCATACAAAAAGAAAGACATATTAGTGGTTGAGGGTGTGCAACGGATTTTTACACTGCGGCTCCCAGGCTTTGCACATTTGCAAGGCGCTTATTCAGAACGTCTTAAGGCGCTAACTCTCGAAACACTTGAGTACCGCAGGCTCGTAATTGATTTACAATTAGTTTACAGAATAGTCCATGACTTGATTGATTTGTCTTTTGATGACTTTTTCCAAAGACCTCTTCTTTTTACTACACGAGGCCATTCTCAGAAACTCTCTCTTCCTTCTTTGGGAAAAAATTTAGATTGCCGAAAGCACTTTTTTTCGATAAGGGTGATACGAATTTGGAATTCTTTACCCAATGATATAATAGAATCTAGAAATTTGACGATTTTTACAGAGAAACTTAAAAAAATTGATCTTTCTGGCTTCCTCTTGTTTCAGTAAAGGGTGCACCGTTCTTCTTAGATAGACATTGTGCATCCTGTTGCCCACTAACACTCTTTCTGCGTGATTTCGTTACTAACATGTTCGTGCTTGGGCGACAAAAATAAAGTTCAAGTTAAAAGTTCAAGAGAAAGCATCTGCTAGTCTGCCTTTCTCTTTTCATACTCTCTCTGCGCTTTGTCTATTTTCTATTTCTGAATAATTACTCGTACAGTCAACTTTGCATGCGCTAATAAACAACTTTATGTTTCTGTGTTTTGTTTGTTCTCTGATGCAGCTACATAGCAAAGACTTGAACTGAAAGTTGTCCAGAATATAGAGCTAGTTTGCTTTGCTTCCTCCTATTTTCTGGATTACAGAAGGATGTACACAACGCCTTTCCCCCTTGTTAAAAAGATATTGTGAATATAAGCAACAAAAATTCAAAATTAACATCAAAGATTTTATGATCCATTTTGCGAGAAAGTCAGCTTTGGTGCCGAAGAGACGGGGCAAGCAGGGTCATCTCACGGATCTGGCTGCTATTAATATATCTGTTAAAATAGAGCACAGTCGAAGACCGACGGTGCATGCCCGGCCACCAGCAACCCACTGTAATCGGAGCTACACCCCCTCAAATTTGGGTCGGCAGCAATTTTCGGGCTCATTTTCACGTGTCTGACAGTCTCCATTCAAACGATCACCCTTCATTCGTTTCTTAAGCTATGATCCGCATATGGCTTTGTAGCTTTCCAATCGCCTTTCATTTTCTGGTACTCCGTTTCCAGATCGTAGCTGGTTAGCGAAATATTGGCCGAACACTGCGAAATTTCCGCAAAATGCCACCCCGTTTTTTTTCGAAAAATCTTTATAACTTTTTGTGCAAAAGCCCTGCCAAGCAAATGTTTTCACAAAAGTTATGCATTAATTGGCCAAACAAACTGAGCGCACTAAAGTGTGCTGTTTAGGGGGTATGGTGGGTTTTTGGCTTCTCAAAGTTGTTCGAAAAAAATTAAAAAAAATTTTTTTCTGCAAACTTTAGTGGTTAGCATACTGTTATATGCAGTTTTGTTTGCTGAGTTCGAAAATGTATTCGGTTTAGCAGGATTCGCTCTCAATCGGGAGAAATTTGCGTCCAAAATTGAGACCGACAGTATTCCTTGAGTGGCATTACTCGCTAGCATGACCATAAACGCAAACGGCAGTAGAAAGTTTTCTCTTAAGTAGTTTTTGCTGCTGATTCCGAAAATAACTATATTTTTTGCTCTACGTTGCCCGGCTTTGAAGATATGGGCATTTCTATGATTCGGGAAGAAAAAGGCTGCACTTATAACAAGCTCATTTGAAAGGCGACTCAATTCAGTCGCATGCAGGGTACAGAGCCATAAAATTTACATCACCTAATGCAGTTTTTTTCCGCTGATTACGAAAATGACATCTGTTTTTCAATCTGACCGCTCCTGAGCTATTTATTAATTTTTATGCCCTGGTACTCAGACAATAAGTTATCTGTCAAATCGGGGCATAACGTGGTATCTATCTGGTGCAGTTTTCTCCGCTGATTCAGGATATCATAATATTTTTGCGCTACGGCCACTTAGTCGCAAGTTATGGACCTCTGAAGTTTCATTAAGAAACATGCTGTGACAAGCCGTAATTCTGAAATAAATGTTCAGCATTCATGCATTTCTGAAAGGAACCTTCTGTCAGTCAATAGTGGACCTATTTGGACCCGCTGAGTTCAAAAATGGCCTTTGTTATTCTTTACTCTTTTTCAATTTTGAGATATTACTGTTCAAATTAAATTTGCATTAATATTCGTATATCTCAAAAAGCAGCAATTATATATTAAAACAAAGACCATTTTTGAACTCAGCGAGTCAAGATGGGTCGGGTACACTACTGACTGGCTAAAGGTTCCCTTCAGAAATGCATGAATGTTGAACATTTATTTCAGGATTATGGCTTGTCATGGCATGTTTCTTAACGAACCTTCAGAGGTGCATAACTTGCAACTAGGTGGCCGTAGCTCAAAAATATGATGATATTCTGAATCAGCGGTGAAACCTACACCGGACAGATACCATGTTGCGTCCAGATTTGACAGATAATTTATTGTCTGAGTACCAGGGCATAAAAACTACATAGATAGCTCAGGAGCGGTCAGATTGAAAAACAGATGTCATTTTCGTAATCAGCGGAAACAACTACATTAAGTGATATAAATTTAGATGGTTCTGTACCCTACATGCGACTGAATTGAGTCACCTTTCAAACGAGCATTTTATAGCAAGTGCAGCCGTTTTCTTCCCAAATCATAAAAATGCCCATAACTTCAAAACTAGGCAACGTTGCTGTTATTTTCGGAATCAGCAGCAAAAACTACCTAAGAAAAACTGCTTTGTACCGCGGTTAATGGTCATACTAGCGATTAGTGCCACTCAAGAAATAGTGTTGGTTTCAAATTTGGACGCAATTTTCTCCCGATCCAGAGCGAATCTAGTTAAACTGAGTGCATTTACGAACTCAGCACACAAAAGTGCACATAACAGTATGCCAACCACTAAGGTTTGCAGAAAAAAATTTTTTCGAACACGTTTGAGAGGCCAAAACACCCCCCTCCCCCCAAACCGCACACTTTGGGGCGCTCATTTTGTTTGGCCAACTCATGCCTAACTTTTGTTAAAACATTTGCTTGGCAGGGCCTTTGCACAAAAAGTTATAAAGATTATTCGAAAAAAAGAAACGGAGTGGCATTTTGCGGAAATTTCGCAGTGTTCGGCGAATATTTCGCTAACCAGCTATGATCTGGAAACGGGAGTACCAGAAAATCAAAGGCCATTGGAACAGCTACAGTACAAAGCCATATGCGAATCGGGATCATAGCTAAAGAAACGAATGAAGGGTGATCGTTTGAATAGAGACTGTCAGACAGGTGAAAATGAGCCCGAAAATTACTGCCGACCCAACTTTGAGGGGGTTTAGCTCCGGTTACAGGGGGTTGTTGGTGGCCGGGCATGCACCGTTGGTCTTCGACTGTGCTCTATTTTAACAGATATAAATATCAGCCAGATTCGTGAGATGACACAGCTTGCCCCCTCAAAGCTGACTTTCTCGCAAAATGCATCTTAAATTTGTGGTAAAATTCTTGCAGAGATGGAGACAGCAACCTTGCAGTGTGCGGACAAATCGGAACGCTGTGCTGCTATCAAATCACTGGGTGGTTGCGTTGCAAATCAAATAGCCAATGGTTGCAGGAAATCCTGCGACCGATGCATAAGTAAGATCGTTATTGATTGCATTGATTGCTAATTGTCCTGCTTGAAGAAACCGGAAGTAATGGAAAAGATGTACTGAGTTCAAAAGAGAAAAAAGTAGACGATTTATTCCTTACCGGTTTTGTGACAGCCCCAACAACAAAGGCCTACAACTATCTTGCAGGCGTGCCCCCCTTCCCTGCATAAGTCAGTAAACAGCAGTAGTAACAGCGAGTCAGTTTTGCTACTAACAGCAAGTCAGTTTGAATGAAGATCTGTAAACTCTTAGCCTGGCTGACTTCTGTTAAGTCTGTCTGTCTCTGTGTCATTAACATTCCTTTAGATATTATTTTAACAAATACTGGTGAATCGGCTATACTGTATGTCGACGCGTTTCTTCAAAGTCGAACGAAACCTGGACCTAACACCTAGCATTAGTGATGTAAAAAATTAATTGAATTGTAATTGAAATTCGCATAATTGACCCGTTTTTAATTTCAATGCAATTAATGTAATTTAATAGAAATTCCAAAGTTGGGCCATAATTTAACTGTAATTTAATTGAAATTCTCTTCTGAATTTTTCAATTACTTTCAATTAGGCGTGCAAAAATTACGTAATGGCATGAGGGGGAGGAAAGATCGCCAAAAGATTACTAATCATTACGGTGGGGGGGGAGGGGTTGGCGACTTCATTACGTAATTTTTTCTGTATCATGTACCGAACAGGATGAAGAAACTTTAGAGAGCAGGAAATACAACATGCTTCAGCATACATCATACAGCACAGCACTTATCGAATCGATCTTTTACAGGGTTCATGCGGCTTTTTCAAAGCAAAATTCCTTGACCAAAGTCAAATTTCAATGACCAATCAGAATGAGTAGATTCTAACAAGGGTGAGAATTTTTTAAGAACTCTGAAAAACGCATTTAAACGGTATTCTGAGGGTAAATTTTCAAGTTGTAGTAGTTGTGGAAAGTCAGAAGTCTCATTTTCAAAAGGGTGGTGTGTGAAGCTCTAACAGGGCCCTTTGGGCGAGATGATTCTACTGCTATCACATTTTCCCCCGACCGGACACCAAATTCCCTGACTTTTCCATTACTCCCTGACTTTTTAGGTCCCGCACGAACTCTGGTTTATGACTATCGATTTTTTAACAAAAAGGCACGCAATGATGGCTTCTACAGTGTATGTAAAACTAAGAGTATACGTACATGTACGTAGTTGCAGCTCATTAATAAAGAAAACTAAAAATATTATCAATTGTTACTGTATACAGATGTTATTTCAGTAAAAATGTCATTTTACATAGAGTTAACGAAAAAATTCGGCTCTAACTCTTCAAAAATTTGAAATTTCTGGGGGCAGCCAAATTATTACGTAATTAGCGGAGATCAGGAAATTGTTACGGGCGACTATCAGGGGGGAGGGGGGTCCGAAAATGGGCAAAAATACCATTACGTAATTTTTCCACGTCCCCTCATTTCCAGTGACGAAAGTATGGTATGCCTTCTTTTGCTATATATGTAGTGAAGTGTCGCTGTATAAAAATCGGAGCATCAGTGCGTCATGTATAAGTTTAATGCACACCGCTTCCCTCGCAATTCGGCAGTGAAACCTAGCTTAGCCAGTGTGTACAGCATTTAGCATCGTTTGAATATCTGTAAGCCCGCAATCCTTTTGACTTCTATTGAGTCTGTCGTCTGTGTGTGATTAACATTCTTCTACATTGTATGACTATTTTACAGCTCTGAATGTAAACATACAGTAGATTTTTAAGAATGGGTAATTTTGAATAAAATTTGTCAAGAATGCGTTTCCAGTCTGTGAAAATAGCTATTTATTAAATTAAACAGCATAAAGTGGAGTGGGATTACAAGTTTCAGCGGTTGAAAAAAAAAGTTGAACAGTTTTGAATCGCATTTCAGGCAGGGTCCATTTCATTAGCATCTATGCGAAGAATTCTCACTAGAGTGCAAACTGGTCATGCCTCGTTAATATGGCCACTTTGGGACACGACCCAACTGGCCATATTATCGAATCAGCCATATTAACAAAACTTGAAGAAAAAAATTTTTAAAAATTGTGAAATCTGAGTTGTAGCATCATTCTGTACCTGTCTATAATACTGTTTCCCAGCAAGTTAATAACAAATAGCAAGTTAATTTATTTTTGGGCGAAATTGGGTAGCAAATAGCAAATTCCTAGCAAGTTAATTTCGGGCAAAACGCCGCCTAGCAAATAAATAGCTATTTTATTTTGGATTGAGGGAGTGAGAAATTTGCTAGGAATTTGCTAGCAATTTACTAGGAATTTACTAGGCTCGGACATATTCATCCATTAATCCTATCTTTCCCCGCTTGGCCTGGGACCTGATGTGCTACCAGGGTAAACTTTATAACCAAGGTTGGTTACGCTATGCATATATAGCTAAAGTAGGGCTATAGCCAAGTATGGACAAAAGTCAGTCTCCCTGCTGACAGTAGATTCGGCAAACAGAAAACTACTGAATGTGTTCTTGTTAGGGATAAAGTTACAGAAAAATCTTGCCTTCTGTGCTTCTCTTCCTGCTGTTGCTTGTTCAGCTCATTGAAACTGAGATACAATGTATAGTTTTGAATTTAAAGTAGTACCGGAGTTTTCCACTTATAAGACAAAAATAGGAAAACGCCCAAATGGGTCACTTTTCACGCCCTTTTGAAAATTATGATCTTATAAAGCTGTGGTGGTCTTATAATCGGAAAATCTCGAAGGCACCATTTGGTTGAGCGACAAATTTGTAGCAAATTCTAGCAAATTTATAGCAAATAGATAGCAAATTTCTAGCAAATAACAAGTTAATAACAAATTAAATTTGAAATTGCTTTGTCTAGCAAGTAAATAGCTAGTAAATAAAATTCCCGACAGTTACAAGCAAGTTAATAGCAAGTTAATTAGAAAATAAATTAACTGGGAAACAGTAGTCTATAATAATTTTACAGGTATATATCAACAGATAACCTTCAGCTGGCTCATTCTTTGCTTACAACAACCTTTTACTGTATGTATCAGAGAAAAGGAAATGCAAATCAAATCAGCGCAAATACAGGGTGTGCCAAAAAAAAACAACCCAGCAGAGTTTTTGCTGTAGCAATCGCAAATCTCTACCGATTTGAATGAATCCTTTTTTAAAATAAAGATAAATAAATTCTTGAAAGATTGATGTAACGTTTATTAAAATAGCCTGCTTAGTTCCTGAGATATTTGCCCTCAAAGTCAAAACAGAGATTTTGGCAGTGAACAAGAGTGATAAACACAACCCAGCAGATTTTTTACTTTTGCAACCATGAATCTTAACCGATTTGAATCAATGCTTTTTTGAATGAAAGATTGATAAATTCTTCAAAGATTGGTGCAATTTTTATTGAGATTCACTGCTTAGTTCTTGAGATATTTGCCCTCAAAGTCGAAACAGATTTTGGCAAAGAACAAGAGCGATTCCGTTGCACTTCATAATAAAGCAGATTCCTACTGCTGGGGGCTAATGACACTTTACTGTTGAAGTGAACCGAGTTTATGTGTCACCAGTAAAGCCTCCAATAGCCCTCAGCAGTAGCAGGAATCCGTTTTATTACGAAGTGCAGCGGAAAAAGAAAAATTCCCTCTTGTTCACTGCCAAAATCACAGTTTTGACTTTGAGAGTGAATATCTCAGGAACTGAGCAGGGTACATTAATAAGCGTTACATCAATCTTTCAAGAATTTATTTATCTTTCATTTAAAAAAGGATTCATTCAAATCGGTTGAGATTTGCGGTTGCTACAGCGAAAAATCTGCTGGGTTGTTTTTTTTTGGCACACCCTGTAGATTGCTATTCAGCGGGTGTTGTACGACCAAAATAGTCGGTGATGCTGGTTTGTTTAATGGCAGCCAGCTTAAAATCGTAGATTCGGAAAATCGAATTCGAATGGCATCATTGCTGAGACCGGGTTCGCGTTCCTTAGAGTGCAGATTTTCTTCTTTAAGAATTTCTTTGTCTTTTATTTAAAAAATGATTCATTTAAATCGGTTGAGATTTGCGGTTGCTGCAGCGTAGCATCTGCTGGGTTGTTTTTTTTTGGCGGACCCTGTTAATTCTGTCAAGTCAAAGTAGGTAGGAACTTTCAAAAAATAGCAAAGAATGCTGTTGGGCGCCAGGTACTAAGAGAGTGCCTGGCGCGTTGACGCCATGGTGATGTCGGCTCCCAACATCCGCTAGGTCCGCCCCTGGTGTGAGAGAGGCCCCCCGGCCTAGTCGGTTTCCGTGGACAACTCCTGACGTCATTGCTCTTTCTCCAAGTTGGCATGCTGTAGGAGCGGCTTTGGTGCTATGGCAGATTCAGTTGGTTCCCATTTTTATCTACTCGCAGTAACCAGCTTTCGGTGGCCTGGGTGGAGCTTTATGCCGACGACCAACTCTTTGCAGCAAGAAACTTGCCGCGCCGAGAGGATGAACCACTACAACCGCAAGGGATGCAGGGGCCGCCGTGACTCAGAGGCAGCAAGCTACCCACTGAGCCAACGACGCGGCCAGTTGGGGTATAACCACACACATGGTATCGGTACCATATAAGGTATATTAGGTCGACAATTTCTTTAATTGTTAATTAGAGATGCCCCTAGGGGGACCCCCGCATCCCTAATTAAGGAAATTGTCGACCGAACTTACTTTCAAGGTCCAAAAACTCAAAAGGACATACCGTTTTTTCTCGATGTTTTGCGATCGAAAGCAAATTGATAGCGCTACATTTTGCTGCAATGAAAGTCTGGGGTTTGTAAACTGTAGGGGTTCAAATCGGGCCCTGTGAAGCCCAGATCTCAAAAATGGCCTGGAAGGTGATAAAATGTGTTTTAGGTAAAGTTAAACTAAAATACAAAATTTTAGTTAAATCGGAGAGAAAAATTTGAGATTTGTCCAGGAAGAGTCGATACCTAGAAAAACTGGCTCTTAAATCGCATTTTTCTCATTTTTCATGGAATCACGTGTGTTTTTTACGTAAATTATCATATCCGGTCATGTTATCGGCGGTTTTAGCATATTTTTTGCTGTAGCGTCAATTTTTGAAAACTATTCGCCATACCTATTACTGGTCATTCAAGCACCAAACCGAAGCTCTAGGCCAGCGGTGATGACGGTCAGGGAAGTTTATTCAGTCCCTCATATATACCAAACTTCGAAAGGATCAAAGCAATTTTTATAAGTCTTCTTCATATCCGCTATCAATTGTTTGACATGGTCCAGAGGAGGAGCGTTTTTGGTCAAAACAACTCCGTGCACCTTTATGGACTGAACCTGGAGCCGTTTGAACTGAGGTAGTAGTTGGTTGAGGGTTTGGAAGGCCTTTGGACTCAAGCGGCAGTTGATGAGGTGAAGCTTCTTCAGCTTCTTCATTGATGCAATAGTGTTGAGCAACTCCTCACTAGCTGAACCGGCTTCAGTGTCCACAACAGCAAGCTTTAACTTGATCTTCTGCAGAGAGCTATTATTGCTCAAGACACTTGCCAAGTGCTTACACTGAGCAGGTCCAGTTTCAGCCCAGAAGCATTTGACTAAACTAAGCTGTTCAAGCTGCCTCATCTTCAGCAAACCAGCAGCCAGGCTCTCAGCTTCTTGTTCAGACGACATAGCCAAGCGCTCCAGTCTCAAAGATTGCAGATTAGGCAGTCGTTCAAGGAAAGCGAGACAGAAAGCTGTGCTCTGGGTATCAGGTGGTTCCTGGCACAACTGGTAGAACTCAAATCTGGTCACATTTTCATAACTGAGGCTGAAGCAGTCCATCCGCAGGGATCTACAGCTGCAGTCCTTCAGAACAAAGGCAGAGGTATGTTCGACTAACTGACACAGTAGTTTGTGATGGTCATCAAGTAGAGCTGTTTTGATCCGCACCTCCTTAGGCTCTGTCTGCTCACAAATTGTCTGAATGTAGCACGCTTCCCAGAATGATTTAAACTCGTATAAAGAACACTTAAATGTAAGGCTTGAACCTAAGCCACAGCTCTCTGCAGCCTTTGGTGCTACTTCAGGTTCAGACAGCCAACAGAATTTATGTAGAGCCACCTCACACCAGTCGTTTTCCCCATCTGTACAAGGGTTCGCAGCATCATTGAACATCTTTACCACCTCAGCACGGAAAGTTTTACATTCGGCAGCTAGGAAGTAGAAAAACGGGGCAGTCTTCCAGTGAAACACCAAGTCCTTCAGTTTCTTCTCATCGGTCTCTATTGCCCTTGCACAAACGACTGCGGCACAGTACTCAAGGAAAACTTGGTGGATGAACTGAAGCTTCTCCATCAACTCCCCAGTGACCGGATTGCGGTACTTTCTCAGTGTGACCAGTCCAAATGTAGCGGCTTCTTTTTTCGCTTTCTCGTTATCCAAATTGGGCTTCTCGACAGCTTTCAAAAGGAATCGGTCAGTCTCCAAATAGGTCAGCAGAGCTTGGCTTTGCATGAATGAGATCGCCTCAGATTTGCCTCTGTCATCCATACTTTTCTCGCTCACACAGCGAGAAATGATGTGAGTGATGAAGGACTTGACTAGGACGTGAAAGCAGTTGGGGTTTCTGGGGTCAAACCCGGTGAGTTGTTGAAATCTGCTCACTACACAGAGAATTGCCAGATAGAGAGGGGTGTGCCACATCGTGCCAAAGGTACCAAAAATCACATTCCCAATCGTATCATCTTGCTTCAAGTCCTCACAGCCCTGGAGAAAAAGGAACCGTTGACTGCTTCTGAGGTGTAGTTAGGCCAGTGATGGCTAGCCACTCTTTTTTGTTCTTCAACAAGTGAATATGAGAAGGTCGAGTGGTGACAATCACTCTCAACCTGGGATACTTGGACGGACTGCCATTGATGATTCTGTTGATGTCTTCACAGGATCCATCATACTCATCGAATCCGTCGAGGATGAGCAAACAGATCTGTGGATTTGAACTGAACCGTCGACTAAGCCAAGATCCAATACCCTCGATTTGTGTTTCAGCTGCCTGCGAGAAGTGCTTCAGCTTTCGACCATTCAAATCTCTCAGTGGGATTAGAAACACAACCGAGAAGAGAGATCGCAGCCATTCCGCCCCATCCTGAACGCTTGAGTACCAAGATTTCCAAATCAACCAACCGATAAGAATCAGAGAAACACATCCAAGGCCTATTGCCACCAATTTTGACCAAAGAAACGTAATAGCGAGCACCAAAGCCAGAATAGACCCAATTCCAGGCAAGAGCAAACGTTTCCAGAACCAATTCTTGCTGTCGGACGCCCAATCAAGAGCTAACTTGTTCACATAGGTAGTCTTTCCCATGCCAGGCTCACCCTCGATCACAATCCGGTCGCCTAGTCCTTCTGACTGGAACAGATCCTTGTAACTTGACACCACTCTGCCAGTAGGTTTAGGTCTGGGCTTCCCATCTTCACCGATTTCTTCTTCCACAATGTCAGGCTCCACAAAACATCGATTCAGCCTCGTCTCGCCCAACAGCTGGTCCCAGGCTCGTTGCACATTTTCGCACGACTGCTGAAGACTCGCTTTGATGTCTTCAATTTCATTACCTCGACTGGAAAGAAGGTAGGGTGAAGAAGCTGAAAATTATTTCAGTTTTCAAAACTGCCGGCAAAATTAGCTAGAGAAAACGAAACATGTACCAGCCGTGTTCTCAAAAAGATGCTTCAAGTCTTCACCTATTTGTGCAGTGCCCTCTTGGGAACGTAATGCTTCAGCTAGCTCTTCTAGTGAATTGAGCCTGGCAGGTAAAAGCGAAATCAATGCTGATATTCGCAATGGATCGGTGTGCTCAAACAGAAACCATTGTTCTAGATTGGAATTTAACCGATTTTTCAAATGTCAGCCTTACCTGCTCACGGTTTATCGAATCTAAATCAGTTTGGTATACAATCTTTTTCGTTAATAACGAGGCGCTAACAGCATGCCACAAAGGAGCAACTTTCTGCAAATAATCTCTGACATCTTGGCCTTCGAGAATTGCTTTCTCAGCCCAATCTAAGGGCATTTTTCGAGCGACACGGCAAGGAAACGCTGTGCGCAGTGCACTACCGCCCCGCCGACAAGCGGCGATTGGGTGTCAATAGGTCCCAAACGTCAACAGGGCCCACGTCAACAGGTCCCAAACGGCAATAGGTCCCCTGCGTCGATAGGTCCCAAGCCCCGTCGACAGGTCCCAAACGACAATAGGTCCCTTGTGTCGATAGGTCCCAAGCCCCGTCAGTAGGTCCCAAACTAAATTCGGCTGACTTGCTAAAGGCCGGCAACTGGAACTCAAGTGCCCTCCAGGCATGGGCTGTCATAATAAAACATAATTGAGGCGGCGGGCGGTGAATACAGAAGGAGGAGCGACAATGAATGACCTGGACAGGGTACAAGACAAAAGGTGGACCCCAGTAATAAACAGATCATGCCTCTTAGTTGCAATAGAGTGTAGGTGGAGGCGCGTGTTCATTCCTAGGCTGTTGCTACGTAATTATGGCCGATTACGGACGGTTTGAGGAGTTCTGTGCTAAAACTGAGCATTACCAAAGCGTACAACACGCTGGTTTTGTCTTTGAATTCGCATACAAAAGAGGAATTTTTATTACTATGCTATAAAGCCTTGGCCGGAGACACGCACTTTAAAACAGAAGAGGGATGGCGCTTTATCGCCTTTAATTTGCTTAGTGGCTTGGGACCAGTAGCCGTTTGAGCCTGACAAAACCAGATATTACCTTAGTTTAAATTTAGTAGTGAACGGATTTTTAAGCAAGCACATTTCAGTCTGTAATTGCTATACTATCAAAGCTAAAAGTTTAGTAACTGCACTAAGCAAAGCTCATTTTCTGGGCTACCGAACCATTCATCGACTGCCGGTATGTACGAGTCCGTCCGGCAGCTACAAGACTGTAAAGGCATTTATTCTTAAACAAATCGGCAAAAATCATTAAAAAGCGATGAATATTGATGAAAAAATTAGAATCCAATAAAATCACTTAGCACCAAGGGATTTTTTGCCATGCTGAATCAAAATATTTCATTTGTTTTGGAAATATCCTTTTGGTTTTAAACAACTGGCATATCGAGCGTATGTAAACGTGTTCATAATGCTGCCTGCAGATTTCACCCAGTCTGTGAAAGCGAGGGCAGCAAAAGCATAATGAGGGAGGGCGCAAAACTTCGTTTTAAGTTGCTTAATTGCTCGGGAAATGTTGACGCAGGTCGGCTGTAGTCGTTCGGGACCTGTTGACGTTTGGGACCTATTGACGGGACCGGGGACCTATCGACGCAGGGGACCTATTGTCGTTTGGGACCTGTCGACGGGGCTTGGGACCTATCGACGCAGGGGACCTATTGCCGTTTGGGACCTATCGACGCGATACCCAAGCGGCGCGCTCTCTCAGCTGCGTTGTAATATTTTCTATCGCTGCCTACATCAGCTGGCATAGAGCCGGATTATCGATCTGAACATGAACCGATAGCAGTCAGAGGCGCCTTCCCGTAGGCTGCAAGACTGATTCCAGGGTCTTCCCCTCAACAAACAAACCGTACAAAATCTTGACATACTGTGTTAATATTAAAATATAACTATTATTAATAGTGTCATTTTAATAGTATTAAATTTATATTAACATTAAAATAGAGGGCCTACTATTATAAAGTAAATTAAACTAAAAATACACAGGAGGACTGAAGATTAAAACTTCTTTAATAGCATTTAAATATGTTAAATCCTATTTGACAATCAAGGAGTTATCTACAATACTATTTTAAGTGTCTCTGCACCAGTGTGGTGCATTTTGAAAATTTGAAACTAGGTAAAGTAATACTAGGTAAAGTTGTCACCTAAAAAACTAGGTAAAGTAATACTAGGTAAAGTTCTCAGCTAAGAAACTAGGTAAAGTAATAGTAGGTAAAACCCAGAAAAACTAGGTAATTCTAGGTAAACCTAAAACGCTCGAAATCAAGTCAAAATATTATTTTTGGTTCAATAGAAAAACAATGAAGTTAGTGGAGTTAAAATTTACGAAATCTGACACATTTCAAGTACCAGAGATTTCCGCTTATAAGACCACCATAGTTAGAAGACCATGGTCTTTAAATAGGTTTTTGTTTCCAGTTATAAGACCATGGTCTTCAAATAGGTGGTCAGAAAACTTGGTTCATAGACACCCATTTTCCAGTTAAAAGACCATGGTCTTAGTTTAATTGACCGATTTTAGCACACAATTAACTGTTATTAAAGTGAACAAAAGCTGTCCATCGTGAGAAAACAAAGGCAGAAGTACATAATATAGATATAACATGATTTTCATTTTTGTTTTGAACGCAATACAGTACCTGCTATGCTTCAACACAACCTTTCTTTTAGTAATTTCATAAAGTTTTACAAGTCAAGCGTAAACTGGTCAGGCATGTCTGGAACAGCCATCTAGGTGAAAAACAAATTCAACTATTGGCCAAAAATCCTTTTTTGCAGTGAAATTACATTTTCCAGTTATAAGACCATGGTCTTCAAAAGGGCGCCAAAAAGTGACCCTAAATTTGGGCATTTTCCAGTTTTAAGACCAGGTCTTATAAGTGGAAAACTCCAGTAAATATTTGTATTTTATTGATCAAATAAGTCAGAAATTCATTCTCTGGGCCACTGTAATTGTGGGAAAGCCGGAAATTTGAAGGTTTGCTGACTGAAAAAGCCACGTAAAACTGAAAATATCAAACTAGGTAAGCATGTTCTACCTAGAAGTACCTAGTTATGTGGATTTAAAACTAGGTAAAGTAAAACTAGGTAAAATAGAGTAACCAGTAACTAGGTAAAGTAAATCTAGGTACATTTCCCGAATATTAACTAGGTAATACTAGGTATACCTAGTTACCTAGTTACCTAGATAAAAAGTGCACCACACTGCTCTGCACCAGAAAGTGGGCCATTTCGTGGGGATGAAAAATTTCAAAACGAGTTGAGGACCATATGATTACGACTTTCTGATGTATCGTTTAACAAAAAGAATGAATTTGAAGTCCGTTTTCGGCTATATTGCTTCGTAGGCGAGATATGGGTTCCTTTACTGTTTAGATTCTAGACTATTCTAATCCGGCTCATTGGCCTCTGAGCAATCCAGAGCCAGAGGAAAACTGACTTTCTAACCCGGCCGGCTCATTGGCCTCTGAGCAATCCGGCAGATGATATCATACGAGAGGAAAACTGACTTTCTAATCCGGCCGGCTCATTGGCCTCTGACACATCCGGCAGATGATATCATATGAGAGGAAAACTGACTTTCTAATCCGGCCGGCTCATTGGCCTCTGACACATCTGGCAGATGTTATCATACGAGAGGAAAACTGACTTTCTAATCCGGCCGGCTCATTGGCCTCTGACACATCCGGCAGATGATATCATACGAGAGGAAAACTGACTTTCTAATCCGGCCAGCTCATTGGCCTCTGACACATGCGGCAGATGATATCATACGAGAGGAAAACTGACTTTCTAATCCGGCCGGCTCATTGGCCTCTGACACATCCGGCAGATGATATCATATGAGAGGAAAACTGACTTTCTAATCCGGCCAGCTCATTGGCCTCTGACACATCCGGCAGATGATATCATTCGAGAGGAAAACTGACTTTCTAATCCGGCTGGCTCATTGGCCTCTGACACATCCGGCAGATGATATCATATGAGAGGAAAACTGACTTTCTAATCCGGCCAGCTCATTGGCCTCTGACACATCCGGCAGATGATATCATACGAGAGGAAAACTGACTTTCTAATCCGGCCGGCTCATTGGCCTCTGACACATCCGGCAGATGATATCATACGAGAGGAAAACTGACTTTCTAATCCGGCCGGCTCATTGGCCTCTGACACATCCGGCAGATGATATCATACGAGAGGAAAACTGACTTTCTACTCCGGCCAGCTCATTGGCCTCTGACACATCCGGCAGATGATATCATACGAGAGGAAAACTGACTTTCTAATCCGGCGGGCTCATTGGCCTCTGACACATCCGGCAGATGATATCATACGAGAGGAAAACTGACTTTCTAATCCGGCCAGCTCATTGGCCTCTGACACATCCGGCAGATGATATCATACGAGAGGAAAACTGACTTTCTAATCCGGCTGGCGCATTGGCCTCTGAGCAATCCGGCAGATGATATCATACGAGAGGAAAACTGACTTTCTAATCCGGCCAGCTCATTGGCCTCTGACACATCCGGCAGATGATATCATACGAGAGGAAAACTGACTTTCTAATCCGGCCGGCGCATTGGCCTCTGAGCAATCCGGCAGATGATATCATACGAGAGGAAAACTGACTTACTAATCCGGCCGGTTCATTGGCCTCTGACACATCCGGCAGATGATATTATACGAGAGGAAAACTGACTTTCTAATCGGGCCGGCGCATTGGCCTCTGAGCAATCCGGCAGATGATAGCATACAAACGACAAAAATCGGGCTGAATTCCAACAATTTAAAAACCACCGAGCTGATTTCGCGAAATTGACCGTAAACTTAATTTTACACGCACTTTCCAACAAAAAACCAACTGATTTCGCGATTGAGCCCCTAAAATAAATTTTACGCTCATTTTCCGAAAAAAACCGGGTTGATTTCCCGATTTACTCCTTAAATTTCAATAAATTTTCAAAAAAGTCAAATTTAAGCAGAAAGTGAAAAAAAAGATTTTCTGCTTAAAACTCCCACGCATTTTGGCTGAGTCCATCTCTGCAAGCCGAGGTGTTCTTTGAGAGCGATTTCAAGTTTTTCAATGCTGGAGTTGTAAATTTCACAAGCCCAAATGTTTATCAGCGACTAATTTCGTGTTACTGATTCTTTTTAAAAGCGATGTCCGTACATACCACAGAAGTATTCTAAAAATTCCAATTGTGTCTCTGCATATTAGCCGTTCCAAGTCCGATCCGATTTGAGGGGGCCTTACGGCCTACGATCAGACTCCCGTGATTCCTTCCCATTATCTCCGTCCATTTCGCGACCCCCGTGATTAGTCATCTCGGACGTTTGCCCTTCTTTCACTGCCAGCCACTCCTAGCCATGCTGTTGGGTTGCGGTCACCAAGAGGGCGCCCGGCACGTTGATGTCATGGCATGATGCTGATAGCTCCCGACGGCAGCCGGTGCCCCATATGCCAGAGGGCTCCCAGCATAGTTGGTTTCTCAGACAGCTTCTGACAACGTACATCTTCTTCTCCAACGCGGCAGGCTTTGTGGAGTGGCTTCAGTGCAACAGCAGATCCAGTCTGTTCGCATTTTACCACTTCACTGTCACCAGCCTTCGGTGGCCTGGGTGAAGCTTTGCGCCGACAACCAACTCTTTCCGGCAAGAATCTTGTTTATTCAGCCCCTCATTATATACAAAACTTCGAAACGATCAAAGAAATTGTTATAAGTCTTCTTCATATCCTCTATCAATTGTTTGACATGGTCTGGAGGAGGAGCGTTTTTGGTCAAAACAACTCCGTGCACCTTTATGGACTGAACCTGAAGCCGTTTGAACTGAGGTAGTAGTTGGTTGAGGGTTTGGAAGGCCTTTGGACTCAAGCGGCAGTTGATGAGGTGAAGCTTCTTCAGCTTCTTCATCGATGCAATACTGTTGAGCAACTCCTCACTAGCTGAATCGGCTTCAGTGTCCACAACAGCAAGCTTTAACTTGATCTTTTGCAGAGAGCTATTATTGCTCAAGACACTTGCCAAGTGCTTACACTGAGCAGGTCCAGTTTCAGCCCAGATGCAGGTGACTAAACTAAGCTGTTCAAGCTGCCTCATCTTCAGCAAACCTGCAGCCAGGCTCTCAGCTTCTTGTTCAGAAGACATAGCCAAGCACTCCAGTCTCAAAGATTGCAGGTTAGGCAGTCGTTGAAGCAAAGCGAGACAAAAAGCTGTGGTCTGGGTATCAGGTGGTTGCTGGTACAACTGGTAGAACACAAATCTGGTCACATTTTCATAACTGAGGCTGAAACAGTCCATGCGCAGGGACCTACAGCTGCACTCCTTCAGAACAAAGGCAGAGGTCTGTTCGACTAACTGACACAGTAGTTTGTGATGATGGTCAAGTACAGCTGTTTTGATCCGCACCTCCTTAGGCTTCGTCTGCTCACAAATTGTCTGAATGTAACACGCCTCCCAGAATGATTTAAACTCGTATAAAGAACACTTAAACGTAAGGCTTGAACCTAACCCACACATCTCTGCCGCCTTTGGTGCTACTTCAGGTTCAGACAGCCAACAGAATTCATGTAGAGCAACCTCACACCATTCCTTTTCCCCATCTGAACAAGGGTTCGCAGAATCATTGAACCTCTTTACCACCTCAGCACGGAAAGTTTTACATTCGGCAGCTAGGAAGTAGAAAAATGGGGCAGTCTTCCAGTGAAACACCAAGTCCTTCAGTTTTTTCTCATCGGTCTCTATTGCCCTTGCACAAATGACTGCGGCACAGTACTCAAGGAAAACTTGGTGGATGAACTGAAGCTTCTCCATCAACTCCCCAGTGACCGGATTGCGGTACTTTCTCAGTGTGACCAGTCCAAATGTAGCAGCTTCTCTTTTCGCTTTCTCGTTATCCAAATTGGGCTTCTCGACAGCTTTCAAAAGGAATTGGTTAGTCTCCAGATAGGTCAGCAGAGCTTGGCTTTGCATAAATGAGATCGCCTCAGATTTGCCTCTGTCATCCATATTTTTCTCGCTCACACAGCGAGAAATGATGTGAGCGACAAAGGACTTGACTAGGACGTGAAAGCAGTTGGGGTTTCTGGGGTCAAACCCAGTGAGCTGTTGAAATCTGCTCACCACACAGAGAATTGCCAGATAGAGAGGGGTGTGCCACATCGTGCCAAAGGTACCAAAAATCACATTCCCAATCGTGTCATCTTGCTTCAAGTCCTCACAGCCCTGGAGAAAAAGGAACCGTTGACGCTTCTGAGGTGTAGTTAGGCCAGTGATGGCTAGCCACTCTTTTTTGTTCTTCAACAAGTGAATATGAGAAGGTCGAGTGGTGACAATCACTCTCAATCTCGGATACTTGGACGGACTGCCATTGATGATTCTGTTGATGTCTTCACAGGATCCATCATACTCATCAAATCCATCGAGGACGAGCAAACAGGTCTGTGGATTTGAACTGAACCGACGACTAAGCCAAGATCCAATACCCTCGATTTGTGTTTCAGCTGCCTGCGAGAAGTGCTTCAGCTTTCGACCATTCAAATCTCTCAGTGGGATTAGAAACACAATCGAGAAGAGAGATCGCAGCCATTCCGCCCCATCCTGAACGCTTGAGTACCAAGATTTCCAAATCAACCAACCGATAAGAATCAGAGAAACACATCCAAGGCCTATTGCCACCAATTTTGACCAAAGAAACGTAATAGCGAGCACCAAAGCCAGAATAGACCCAATTCCAGGCAAGAGCAAACGTTTCCAGAACCAATTCTTGCTGTCGGACGCCCAATCAAGAGCTAACTTGTTCACATAGGTAGTCTTTCCCATGCCAGGCTCACCCTCGATCACAATCCGGTCGCCTAGTCCTTCTGACTGGAACAGATCCTTGTAACTTGACACCACTCTGCCAGTAGGTTTAGGTCTGGGCTTCCCATCTTCACCGATTTCTTCTTCCACAATGTCAGGCTCCACAAAACATCGATTCAGCCTCGTCTCGCCCAACAGCTGGTCCCAGGCTCGTTGCACATTTTCGCACGACTGCTGAAGACTCGCTTTGATGTCTTCAATTTCATTACCTCGACTGGAAAGAAGGTAGGGTGAAGAAGCTGAAAATTATTTCAGTTTTCAAAACTGCCGGCAAAATTAGCTAGAGAAAACGAAACATGTACCAGCCGTGTTCTCAAAAAGATGCTTCAAGTCTTCACCTATTTGTGCAGTGCCCTCTTGGGAACGTAATGCTTCAGCTAGCTCTTCTAGTGAATTGAGCCTGGCAGGTAAAAGCGAAATCAATGCTGATATTCGCAATGGATCGGTGTGCTCAAACAGAAACCATTGTTCTAGATTGGAATTTAACCGATTTTTCAAATGTCAGCCTTACCTGCTCACGGTTTATCGAATCTAAATCAGTTTGGTATACAATCTTTTTCGTTAATAACGAGGCGCTAACAGCATGCCACAAAGGAGCAACTTTCTGCAAATAATCTCTGACATCTTGGCCTTCGAGAATTGCTTTCTCAGCCCAATCTAAGGGCATTTTTCGAGCGACACGGCAAGGAAACGCTGTGCGCAGTGCACTACCGCCCCGCCGACAAGCGGCGCGCTCTCTCAGCTGCGTTGCAATATTTTCTATCGCTGCCTACATCAGCTGGCATAGAGCCGGATTATCGATCTGAACATGAACCGATAGCAGTCAGAGGCGCCTTCCCGTAGGCTGCAAGACTGATTCCAGGCTCTTCCCCTCAACAAACAAACCGTACAAAATCTTGACACTGTGTTAATATTAAAATATAACTATTATTAATAGTGTCATTTTAATAGTATTAAATTTATATTAACATTAAAATAGAGGGCCTACTATTATAAAGTAAATTAAACTAAAAATACACAGGAGGACTGAAGATTAAAACTTCTTTAATAGCATTTAAATATGTTAAATCCTATTTGACAATCAAGGAGTTATCTACAATACTATTTTCAGTGTCTCTGCACGAGAAAGTGGGCCATTTCGTGGGGATGAAAAATTTCAAAACGAGTTGAGGACCATATGGTTACGACTTTCTGATGTATCGTTTAACAAAAAGAATGAATTTGAAGTCCGTTTTCGGCTATATTGCTTCGTAGGCGAGATATGGGTTCCTTTGCTGTTTAGATTCTGGACTATTCTAATCCGGCTCATTGGCCTCTGAGCAATCCAGAGCCAGAGGAAAACTGACTTTCTTATCCGGCCGGCTCATTGGCCTCTGAGCAATCCGGCAGATGATATCATACGAGAGGAAAACTGACTTTCTAATCCGGCCGGCTCATTGGCCTCTGACACATCCGGCAGATGATATCATACGAGAGGAAAACTGACTTTCTAATCCGGCCGGCTCATTGGCCTCTGACACATCCGGCAGATGATATCATATGAGAGGAAAACTGACTTTCTAATCCGGCCGGCTCATTGGCCTCTGACACATCCGGCAGATGATATCATACGAGAGGAAAACTGACTTTCTAATCCGGCCGGCTCATTGGCCTCTGACACATCCGGCAGATGATATCATACGAGAGGAAAACTGACTTTCTAATCCGGCCGGCTCGTTGGCCTCTGACACATCCGGCAGATGATATCATACGAGAGGAAAACTGACTTTCTAATCCGGCCGGCTCATTGGCCTCTGACACATCCGGCAGATGATATCATACGAGAGGAAAACTGACTTTCTAATCCGGCCGGCTCATTGGCCTCTGACACATCCAGCAGATGATATCATACAAGAGGAAAACTGACTTTCTAATCCGGCCGGCTCATTGGCCTCTGACACATCCGGCAGATGATATCATACGAGAGGAAAACTGACTTTCTAATCCGGCCAGCTCATTGGCCTGTGACACATCCGGCAGATGATATCATACGAGAGGAAAACTGACTTTCTAATCCGGCCGGCTCATTGGCCTCTGACACATCCGGCAGATGACATCATACGAGAGGAAAACTGACTTTCTAATCCGGCCGGCTCATTGGCCTCTGACACATCCGGCAGATGATATCATACGAGAGGAAAACTGACTTTCTAATCCGGCCGGCGCATTGGCCTCTGAGCAATCCGGCAGATGATATCATACAAGAGGAAAACTGACTTTCTAATCCGGCCAGCTCATTGGCCTCTGACACATCCGGCAGATGATATCATACAAGAGGAAAACTGACTTTCTAATCCGGCCGGCTCATTGGCCTCTGACACATCCGGCAGATGATATCATACGAGAGGAAAACTGACTTTCTAATCCGGCCGGCTCATTGGCCTCTGACACATCCGGCAGATGATATCATATGAGAGGAAAACTGACTTTCTAATCCGGCCAGCTCATTGGCCTCTGACACATCCGGCATATGATATCTAGGGCCCGACCGGATATCCGGATCCGGATCCGGCCGGATATAGCCATATCCGGATCCGGTACCGGATCCGGATATTACCTGCCGGATATCAGTCACAGATGAGAAAACGTGATTTTTTACGTATTTTGAACATAAATATTGCATTCGACCGAATGCTTGTCAGAAATTTCTTGAGGCGATTGTAATCCATGACCCGAGTAGTTCGTATAACCCTGATTTCTGTGCAAAGGATAACAATGCTAATTTTTCATTTTAATCCGCCAGATTTTAACCGGTTTTGTGAAAAAGCTGAGCTCTTCAGGTTCTTAAGTCCATATAAAGATTGGTTAACTTGCAAAATTTGGAAAAGATCCGATGAAGGGTTCTTGAAATATTTACGTTAAAAGTTGACATCTGAAAATTCGGGTCAGTTCATTTCGGAAGGGGATAACTCCAAGCTACAGAAGGTGAGCATGCTAGGACTTGGCCAAAACAAACTCAACAAAAATAATAATACTAATGTGATACAAGGAACATCACAAAACAGCCAAGCAGACTGGATTTCTATGTTTAGGATAGTCGCCTTGTTTTTGCTAATTTTTCATTTAATTAAAAATATAAAATCTAAAATATAAATACGAACTATTATTGAGGCAAGTTTATACTGTAAATCTGTACTTTACAGAGATCAAAGCGTCTCTTTTCAGTTGCAGAATGGAGATGAATGGCTTGAGACTCTAAACTCAACTCGCAAAGAATGGAAATCTCAACTGAGATTTTTCAAATTAATAATTTTTTAGTTTGTAAAACTAGGACAGGTCTACCAAAAGCTCGGCTAAGTATACCACATGTGAGGGAACAAATCTGAACATGCAAACAATAATTTAGCCAAAAGTCTGTGATGTCAACCATTTTTATCTAAAAATTACGAAATGAGCTGAACTTTCATGCCAAACTGTGTTTCCCCTTCTGTTTCTCCCAGATGAGGTCTGTATCTGTAAAATAGGTATGCCTAATAAATGCTAAAGATTGCATAGACATTCCGACCAGACTTGAAAATGCTTGGAAAGCGTCCAGTTACCAATTTCTAGCCGCGGTGATAAAATATGCAAATATGCAAAAAATATGTACATATCTCATTTTTGCACGCATATGATATATGCAATATCACATGCATCGCAAAAACCCGATATCATCCAACCATAGTTTGAACTACAATTATTAGATGTTGTTTTGAATCAACTGTTATAGAACAAAGAAATGTATATATGTGGTTTATTGCATTCTAAAAATTTTTTAAGTTGATCAATGATATCCGGCATATCCGGATCCGGATCCGGCCGGATATGGGCGTATCCGGATCCGGATCCGGATCCGGTAGAAATTTGTATCCGGTCGGGCCCTAATGATATCATACGAGAGGAAAACTGACTTACTAATCCAGCCGGTTCATTGGCCTCTGACACATCCGGCAGATGATATTATACGAGAGGAAAACTGACTTTCTAATCTGGCCGGCGCATTGGCCTCTGAGCAATCCGGCAGATGATAGCATACAAACGACAAAAATCGGGCTGAATTCCAACAATTCAAAAAACACCGAGCTGATTTCGCGAAATTGACCCTAAAATTAATTTTACACGCACTTTCCAACAAAAAACCAGCTGATTTCGCGATTGATCCCCTAAAATAAATTTTACGCTCATTTTCCGAAAGAAACCGGGTTGATTTCCCGATTTACTCCTTAAATTTCAAAAAATTTTCAAAAAAGTCAAATTTAAGCAGAAAGTGGAAAAAAAGATTTTCTGCTTAAAACTCAATTTATGCACTCTTTTACGTTTTTTGGTCTGAGTCCACGCTTTTTGGCTGAGTCCATCTCTGCAAGCCGAGGTGTTCTTTGAGAGCGATTTCAAGTTTTTCAATGCTGGAGTGGAGTTGTAAATTTCACAAGCCCAAATGTTTATCAGCGACTAATTTCGTGTTACTGATTCTTTTTAAAAGCGATGTCCGTACATACCACAGAAGTATTCTAAATTGTGTCTCTGCCTATTAGCCGTTCCAAGTGCTATTCGATTTGAGGGGGCCTTACGGCCTACGTTCAGACTCCCGTGATTCCTTCCAGTTATCTCCGTCCATTTCGCGACCCCAGTGATTAGTCATCTCGGACGTTTGCCCTTCTTTCACTGCCAGCCACTCCTAGCCATGCTGTTGGGTTGCCGTCACCAAGAGGGCGGCCGGCACGTTGATGTCATGGCATGATGCTGATAGCTCCCAACGGCAGCCGGTGCCCCATATGCCAGAGGGCTCCCAGCATAGTTGGTTTCTCAGACAGCTTCTGACATCGTAGATCTTCTTCTCCAACGCGGCAGGCTTTGTGGAGTGGCTTCAGTGCAACGGCAGATCCAGTCTGTTCGCATTTTACCACTTTTCTGTCACCAGCTTTCGGTGGCCTGGGTGAAGCTTTGCGCTGACAACCAACTCTTTGCGGCAAGAATCTTCTTTATTCAGCCCCTCATTATATACAAAACTTCGAAACGATCAAAGCAATTTTTATAAGTCTTCTTCATATCCTCTATCAATTGTTTGACATGGTCTGGAGGAGGAGCGTTTTTGGTCAAAACAACTCCGTGCACCTTTATGGACTGAACCTGAAGCCGTTTGAACTGAGGTAGTAGTTGGTTGAGGGTTTGGAAGGCCTTTGGACTCAAGCGGCAGTTGATGAGGTGAAGCTTCTTCAGCTTCTTCATCGATGCAATAGTGTTGAGCAACTCCTCACTAGCTGAACCGGCTTCAGTGTCCACAACAGCAAGCTTTAACTTGATCTTCTGCACAGAGCTATTATTGCTCAAGACACTTGCCAAGTGCTTACACTGAGCAGGTCCAGTTTCAGCCCAGAAGCAGGTGACTAAACTAAGCTGTTCAAGCTGCCTCATCTTCAGCAAACCTGCAGCCAGGCTCTCAGCTTCTTGTTCAGAAGACATAGCCAAGCATTCCAGTCTCAAAGATTGCAGGTTAGGCAGTCGTTGAAGCAAAGCGAGACAGAAAGCTGTGGTCTGGGTATCAGGTGGTTGCTGGTACAACTGGTAGAACACAAATCTGGTCACATTTTCATAGCTGAGGCTGAAACAGTCCATGCGCAGGGATCTACAGCTGCACTCCTTTAGAACAACGGCAGAGGTCTGTTCGACTAACCGACACAGTAGTTTGTGATGGTGATCAAGTACAGCTGTTTTGATCCACACCTCCTTAGGCTTTGTCTGCTCACAAATTGTCTGAATGTAGCACGGCTCCCAGAATGATTTAAACTCGTATAAAGAACACTTAAACGTAAGGCTTGAACCTAACCCACATATCTCTGCCGCCTTTGGTGCTACTTCAGATTCAGACAGCCAACAGAATTCATGTAGAGCAACCTCACACCATTCGTTTTCCCCATCTGAACAAGGGTTCGCAGAATCATTGAACCTCTTTACCACCTCAGCACGGAAAGTTTTACATTCGGCAGCTAGGAAGTAGAAAAATGGGGCAGTCTTCCAGTGAAACACCAAGTCCTTCAGTTTTTTCTCATCGGTCTCTATTGCCCTTGCACAAATGACAGCGGCACAGTACTCAAGGAAAACTTGGTGGATGAACTGAAGCTTCTCCATCAACTCCCCAGTGACCGGATTGCGGTACTTTCTCAGTGTGACCAGTCCAAATGTAGCGGCTTCTTTTTTCGCTTTCTCGTTATCCAAATTGGGCTTCTCGACAGCTTTCAAAAGGAATTGGTTAGTCTCCAAATAGGTCAGCAGAGCTTGGCTTTGCATGAATGAGATCGCTTCAGATTTGCCTCTGTCATCCATATTTTTCTCGCTCACACAGCGAGAAATGATGTGAGCGACAAAGGACTTGACTAGGACGTGAAAGCAGTTGGGGTTTCTGGGGTCAAACCCGGTGAGCTGTTGAAATCTGCTCACCACACAGAGAATTGCCAGATAGAGAGGGGTGTGCCACATCGTGCCAAAGGTACCAAAAATCACATTCCCAATTGTGTCATCTTGCTTCAAGTCCTCACAGCCCTGGAGAAAAAGGAACCGTTGACGCTTCTGAGGTGTAGATAGGCCAGTGATGGCTAGCCACTCTTTTTTGTTCTTCAACAAGTGAATATGAGAAGGTCGAGTGGTGACAATAACTCTCAATCTCGGATACTTGGACGGATTGCCATTGATGATTCTGTTGATGTCTTCACAGGATCCATCATACTCATCGAATCCATCTAGGATGAGCAAACAGGTCTGTGGATTTGAACCGAACCGTCGACTAAGCCAAGATCCAACACCCTCGATTTGTGTTTCAGCTGCCTGCGAGAAGTGCTTCAGCTTTCGACCATTCAAATCTCTAAGTGGAATTAAAAACACAACTGAGAAAAAGGATTGCAACCATTCGCCACCATCCTCAACGCTTGAGTACCAGGATTTCCAAATCAACCAACCAATAAGAATCAGAGAAACACATCCAAAGCCTATTGCCGCCAATTTTGACCAAAGAAACGTAACAGCTAGCATCAAAGCCAGAATAGACCCAATTCCAGGCAAGAGCAAACGGTTCCGGAACCAATTTTTTCTGTCGGACGCCCAATCAAGAGCTAACTTGTTCACATAGGTAGTCTTTCCCATGCCTGGCTCACCCTCGATCACAATCCGGTCGCCTAGCCCTTCTGACCGGAACAGATCCTTGTAACTGGACACCACTCTTCCAGTAGGTTTAGGTCTGGGCTTCCCATCTTCACCGATTTCTTCTTCCACAATGTCAGGCTCCACAAAACATCGATTCAGCCTCGTCTCGCCCAACAGCTGGTCCCAGGCTCGTTGCACATTTTCGCACGACTGCTGAAGACTCGCTTTGATGTCTTCAATTTCATTTCCTCGACTGGAAAGAAGGCAGGGTGAAGAAGCTGAAAATCATTTCAGTTTACAAAACTGTCGGCAAAATTAGCTAGAGAAAACGAAACATGTACCAGCCGTGTTCTCAAAGAGATGCTTCAAGTCTTCACCAATTTGTGCAGTGCCTTCTTGGGAATGCAACGCTTCAGCTAGCTCTTCTAGTGAATTGAGCCTGGCAGGTAAAAGCGAAATCAATGCTGATATTCGCAATGGATTGGTGTGCTGAAACAGAAACCATTGTTCTACATGGAAATTCCACTGATTTTTCAAATGCCACTCTTACCTGCCTAACGTTTATCGAATCCAAATCATTTTGATCTACGATCTTTTTCGTCAATAACGAGCCACTAACGGCGTGCCACAAAGGAGCAGCTTTCTGCAAATAATCTCTGACATCTTGGCCTTCGAGAATTGCTTTGTCAGTCCAGTCTAAGGGCATTTTTCCAGCGACACGGCAAGGAACGCTGAGCGCAGTGCACTGCCGCCCCGCTGACAAGCGGCGGCAGATTGCTCTCAGCTGTGTTGTAATAATATTTTCTGTCTACACCAGCTGGCAAACAGCCAGCTTTATCGACTGAACCGATACGTGCAGTCATCGGCGCCTTTCTCATAGGCTCCAAGATTAATTACAGGCTCTTCCCCTCAACAAGTAATACAGTGATGTCTCGTTAATCCGGATATTCGCCTTCCGGACAAAATTAGGCCAGGTCCCAATTTTCCCCTATGTTATATGGCTCGTTAATCCGGACAGAAGATTTGGGGTCCCAACTTCGAAATTTGTATGGTAAAGTGATTCGTTATTCCGGATTTGGTTAATAATTTGGAGAAAATCCATGCGCGATTTTTCAATTTAGGTGTCAATTTTCAATTGAATAATGCTTTTCGTTCAGTCAGAATGTGATTATTTTTGCCTTTTTAGGAGCTATAATCGGCTGAAATAAGTTTTTGGGTTTTAATTAGGAGGTACAGCTGCAGAATCTGATATGTAACTAACAAAAAGCTGTCATTTAGGCCTTTGACCCGAAAAACAGACTTTTAGCTTTGATTAGACTTTAGACTTTTTATCTCTTCAAACCATATAGTCAATTTCAGACTAATCCACATGGATTATACACGATGCATAAAACATGACGTAAGAAGAGTGTGCTGTGCAGACACAAAACGTGAAACTATGCAACAAAATCATACATTCGGTTAATCCGGACGAATTGGCCGGTCCCAACTTGTCCGGATTAACGAGACATACATGACTGCACGTAATCTTGAGAGTCCGCCACCGTCTTGGGTTCGAAGTTCAGATAGGTGAGCGTAAATACTGATATAATGCAACACTGGATCTGGAGGAAAAAAGGATGCAGTTTGCGGGGAGGTGAACAACCGACAGACCAACCTATTTAGTGTGTGTATTTCTTCTGGAGGTCGCCCATAGTAGTAAGGTTGGACATATAGCGGGGGGTTCAAGGAGGCGGGCCATTCAGCCGACGTCATCTGTCGCAAGCATCGATGGTCGAGAGGTCACGGCGAGGTCAGCAATTCGCCGGCCGACCAATTAATGTTAAACGGCCGACCCCAATTAATGTTAAATGGGCGCCCCAAATATTGTTAAACGGCCGACCAATTGTTTTTACGCGCCGAGTTGCGCAAACATGGAGAGTTTGAAATTGCACAACTTGTCGAAAGTGTGAAATTGTACTGTAACACTCCAACATAATTGTCGGTGTCTCCCACGGATGCCAAATTAACAACGAGTGTCATAGTTACGCGTCAATGGCCTCCAGTTGCACAACTCGTCGAAAGTTTGAAAGTGTACTGTATTCCCCGCATAATTGCATTATCGGTCTCTCCCACAGGTGCCAAATTATTAACAACGAGTACTGTAATTACGACCGGCCACTTGCGCAACAGTTCAGCGACAGCGCAGGCGCACGATTATTCGTGCTACAGTTCCATGTACTACGTACAACCGTGAACCGACGGAACAGTTTTACGTCCAGCATCGTGTAGGTTTAATTACGGCACCCTTAACCCAGTTCTGCGGTATCCGCCCATTTCGTCCCGACCGTTTCGTCCCCTTGCTGTTAGTCCCGGCTGTTTCGTCCCGACCGTTTCGTCCCGGCCAAGTTTTAAAGTGACCGTTTCGTCCCGGTTCACAAAGTGAAACATGCACATCCAAGGCGCGAAAACGAAATCGTTCATTCTTTTAAACAGAAGCCATTCTAGTCATACGTACTCATGCAGTAATAAAGCCATGCATAATAGCAGCTGTACACAATAACAATACTATGCTCTGTACGGCCGGGACAGTTGGTGTAGTGGTTTAGGCCGCAAAGCCCTATGCGCGTGGTTAGTGTTGCCAGGTGCTAGCCAGTCCAGTATACTACCGCCAGCTCAAAATTATAGTTCTGCGCACCATTCAGCGCCGGCCCCTATGGCCATTAAGGAAGGAAGTCTCTAACCGGATGCCTGTGAAAGTTATACCACCGGTAATTTCCGTTCACACTCCGCTTACAACCGTGACGCTTCACAGGTAATTATTTTTGTTTACAACCGTGACGGTGTCTAGCATCCGTTTAATTTCTCTCAGAGCCGTTAGTCTCGACGAAACCTAGCTGCTGTGCAGTCGTGTTGCCATGTCTTCTCTCAGTTGCGACGTGTGTCAAAAGACCTTTTCAACACCATCAAGTCTGACGCGCCACAAGAAGACCCACGCCTCAAAAGATGTCAGATGCCTCCAATGTCAATTCGCTAGGACTCGACAGGACCACCTAAAGAACCATATGCGAGCCGCCCACCGAGCCGATGCACCTGAACCGAGCGGGCAGTCAGACAGAAAACAACGTCTAGAGGACGAGCTGGAAGGGCAACAGCGGCAAATCGAACTGCTGAAACAAGCCTTAACAGCAAGAGCCGCAAAAACGAAAGCCAGATGACCAGTCAGAACGAGCCCCTAGAAAGAAGCGCTCGAGAGAAGAGCAGCGCTCTGGACCAACGGCAGAAGCATTCGGCCTGGAAGAAGAAGCCCCCGGTAAGCTATTTTCTCCTTTTCCTACTCGTTTTTATATTTGTGCATAGGAGGTACACATAGTAGCTTACATTTCTCTCTATTTGTACAAAAAATACGAAAACTTTTTGTAGCATTGAGAGCTCTTTCTACATAGTGTCTTTTACAGATTTTGTACAATGTTCTGTTGAGAGGTACTCACTGTTCTGGCGCTTTGAACAAGCTATGTTACGAGTGAGAAATAGTGAAGGAGAATTGTTTGATTTCGCTAGCTTCGCTAGAAGTGAAGTGAAATCGGAGTTCTCTGAACTATTTCGAACGAATAACATAGCTTTCTCCCGCCCTTTCTGGACTTCTATTGCCATAACCCACCCATCGTTTCAGGTGATGCAGGGTCCGCGGTTGGGTGATCACAATTTAGGCATGCAGCGTTGGTTTGGTTGCTTTTCTACAGCTTTGCCTTATGGTTTCGTTCAGCTTTCAGCTACTGTAAGCCTCTCTGTCTTCCACCTCTTTCGGTTTGTGATCTCTGTAATTTGTGCCCGTCGTTTGCAGAATACGACAGTAGTGGATCATTCGTTTTATCCATGTGGTTGACGCACTACCCGCGTTGTAGACCGATTCACGCGATTCCTCCTGGTACTGTTTTGTTCAGGCCTTTTGCTGACTTGTGGTCATGTTTTACTTTAGTTCGGACCACAGTTGCCTTCAGAGGTTCATTTGAAGCTCTCGAACTCAGCTTCGGGATATACTGTAGATGTGGAATTGGAGTGTGTTGTTACCAGTAGAGTGCGAACAATACCTAGAAAACCCAATACCCCAATACCCAATACCCAATACCAATACCTGAGACCCCCAATACCCCAATACCCAATACTTGTGTAGCTGGGACCAAAAATTGCATTTCACTGGACCAGTACATTCCAGTTGTGTACAAAAGATTTTTGGCACTGCGATTAAAATTTTTAAGAGGCTTGGTTGGGCCGCTGCCCAAGCAGGGCGAGAAAATTTTGAAACATTAGCCTTTCAGAAAGCATTTAGTTGCCATTTTGGGCGTAAAATTAGCAGAAATTATCAGTTTTGGTGCTTAATATTTCGTAATTCAGTCGTGTTTCTGACTTCCGGCGAATTTTTTCCTACAATGTACATGTACCTCTTCCGGAAATTGTGTGCACCACCACAATAGCCATGCGTACGGTACTGGTACATTATGATATTATTTTAGATAAGAACAGAGAAATTAATTACTGGTGCAGCGCTTTAGAAAAGCGTACACTTTAGAAAATTCTACTAACGTTTAGTTGATTAGGCCGTCCATAAACGACGTCGTTCCAGAGGGGGAGGGGGGTCGGCTGAAATGCGACGATAGACGACACACCAGGAGACGGAGGGGTTAGCAAAAAACGATGTCACTTTTTTCGGAATTTTAGGGAACTTTGATTGTATTACAGTCAGGCACTTAACGCCGTTTATGGTACCGACACCATATAAGGTGCCGGTACCATATATGTTACCGGTACCGTAGGTAGTGGTACCATATATGGTACCGGCACCATATAAGGTACCGTCACCATATATGGTACCGGTACCATATATGGTACCCCCACCTTCGGGACCTGTGGTGGTACCATATATCGTCGCCACTATGGTAAAACGAGCCAAGTAACAAAATGAAAAAAATGGAGTTAAGTGCGAAAAACTATAGCAAAAGCAGCTAAAAACGTTTTGGCGAAGCAACGAAGTCGAAATTCGCTCTATGTCAGGAGATACAGCCATGTAACCAAAGGCATGTGCAGGGACATCACCAGGTGATCCTGGTAAAATGAGCCAAGTGCTTTGTGCTTTTACTGTTAGCTGACTCAATTTAGCACAACTGACACATGCAGAATGTTTTGAACACCAATTATGTACTTGTATTTTAGGTAAAAAGTATTTAAACTTATATTGAAGCTAAATCACGAAATTGTAACAAATATTTAAAACGCGATTTTCTCGATTTCGACTTTCTGTTACTTGGCTCGTTTTACCATAGTGGCGACGATATGGTACCGGTACCATATAAGGTGCCGGTACCATATATGGTACCGGTACCATATATGGTACCGGCACCACATATGGTACCCCCACGTTCGAGGTCTGTGGTGGTACCATATATGGTACCCCCACCTTCGCGTTTTTCCGGTACCATATATGGTACCACTCCGTTCAGATTTCGAACCATATATGGTAGTAGTACCATATATGGTACCCCCACCTTCGCGTTTTTCCGGTACCGGTACCATATATGGTACCACTCCGTTCAGATTTCGAACCATATATGGTAGTAGTACCATATATGGTACCGGCACCCATGGCCATGGGTAGGGGTACCATATATGGTGCCGGTACCATATATGGTGACGGTACCATATATGGTACCGGTACCATATATGGTACCCCCACCTTCGCGTTTTTCCGGTACCGGTACCATATATGGTACCACTCCATTCAGATTTCGAACCATATATGGTAGTAGTAGTACCATATATGGTACCCCCACCTTCGCGTTTTTCCGGTACCGGTACCATATATGGTACCACTCCGTTCAGATTTCGAACCATATATGGTAGTAGTACCATATATGGTACCGGCACCCATGGCCAGGGGTAGGGGTACCATATATGGTGCAGGTACCATATATGGTGACGGTACCATATATGGTGACGGTACCATATATGGTGCCGGTACCATATATGGTACCAGTACCATATATGGTACCACCACAGTCGCCGAACGTGGGGGCACCATATATGGTACCGGTACCATATATGGTGACGGTACCATATATGGTACCACTACCCTCGGTACCGGTACCATATATGGTACCGGCACCTTATATGGTGTCGGTACCTTAAACGGCGTTAAGTGCCTGACTGTATTATTTTCAATTTAATTATATTCTATCAAATTTTTCTACATACAGAAAAACTTCCCAGAGTGGTTGTAGCGATCTATTCAATTGATTGTACAGCATGGTAACAAGAAAACATGACAGTACTGTATGTACTGCACTTTTATCGGGGCGGGGGGTAAACGAAAACAACGTCGCCTTAGGGGGAGGGGGTCCCCAAGAAACGACGCAAGGCGATTTTTTGGGGGAAAGGTGTCCCGAAAACTCGGGATTTTGGATGGATGGCTCCTTAGGGGGCGTGCAAAAATTACGTAATGGCATGAGGGGGGAGGGGGGGTTCGCCAAAAGATTACTATTCATTACGGTGGGGGGAGGGGGGGTTGGCGACTTCATTACGTAATTTTTTAAAGTGCAGAAATCACTAAAGTGGCCATAATTTTAATTGTTTTGATGTGTAGTACATGTACTTGTAGTCTCGATTTGAAACCATTGGGCTTAAATTTTCTCGATTTCACTTAGATGAACGTTTAGATTTTTTGAGAAGGTAGCTACCGTTTTCGTCAGGGCTTTCCAATTTTTCAAATGCTAAATGGCAAGAGTGACCTTTGACATCTCATTAAGAGTATATAAGGGTATAACACTTATCGACTCGATCTTTTACAGGGTTCGTGCGGCTTTTTCCGAGCAAATTCGCTGAACAAAGTCAAATTTCCCCGACCAATCAGAGTGACAACATTCTAACAAGGCTCAGAATTTTTAAAAATTTGCTCTGAAAAACGCATTTAATCGCATTCTGTTAAGTTGTAGTAGTTGTGGAAAGAGGGAAGTCCCATTTTCAAAAGGGTGGTGTGTAAAGCTCTGACAGGGCCCTTTGGGCGAGAGAGGATTCTACTGCTATTAATTTTTTCCCTGACTGGACACCAAATTCCCTGACCTTTCGGGTCCCGCACGAACTCTGGTTTATGACTATCGATTATCAGTCAAGCAATATTGAAGCAGCCCTAAAACCCAGTATAAAACACTTCCAATACAATCCGTCACCCGGTCAGTAACAAAACGCCATCCAATGATGGTTTCTATCTATGTAAAACTAAGACTATACGTACTGTACATGTACGTAGTTGTAGCTCATCAATAAAGAAATCTAAGATAACTATCAATTGTTACTGTATACAGATGCTATTTTAATAACAACGTCATTTTACATAGAATTGAACGGAAAATTTTCGGCTCTAACTCTTCAAAAAATTGAAATTTCGGGGGGGGGGGGTAGCCAAATTATTACGTAATTAGGGGAGGGGGGTCAGGAAATTATTACGGGCGATTATCAGGGGGGGAGGGGGGGTCCGAAAATGGGCAAAAATACCATTACGTAATTTTTGCACGCCCCCTTAACGCGAAAACAGCTTCCTAAACCGAATCATCGATCAACTTTTTCGATTTTTTCAGATCAATTTTTCGGGTCAACATCGATTTTTCTCTATTTTACCTGTCCCAATTAGTATTGGGTATTGGGGGGTAAAAACCCCAATACCCAATACCCAATACCTGGACAACACCCCAATACACCCAATACCCAATACCCAATACCAGTTCGCACTCTAGTTACCAGGGCTGTTTGTTTCCCGGAAAAAACTCAAGCCGGTTTTTTTCCGGTTTTTTTCCAAAAGTTATTTTCCGAGATGACAGAAAAATTTTTAACAATCGCTTTTTATTGCAGAATTCAACGAAATAGCGTGAGTCTTATTACAAAATGCACTAATTTCATGTTTTAGAGTAGTAATTTGATTTTAAAACACCAAAAATACAATCATAAAAGTTGTCTGAAAATGGTACCAGTATTTTTTGTGAAAAACAGCTAAATTATGCCATGGAAATGCTTGTAAGGCTTCTATTAGCGTAAATTCAAAGCATTGGAAGCGAATTTAACTAGTTATTGTGTCCATTTCCTTTGAAAACTTACTTGAGTTTTTTCCACATTTTAGTTTTTTTCCGAGCCCCTGGGAAAAAACCGGTTTTTTTTCCGAAAAAAACGTAAAAAACCGAGGAAAAAACCGACCCAACAGCCCTGGTTGTTACTACCTTTTCTATAAAATTTTGTTCGGCTCAGTACATGTACTTGTTTACTGCTGAGTGCTTCTACCATGCGTGTCCAAAATAACATTAAGTGGCGTATTACACCGACGCAGGCCATGTGGACGTGACAGTCATGCTAATCTGCGCTTTTAAGAGCCGGTTTCTCTAGGAATCGACTTTTGCTCCTTAACCTCGGGACAAATTTCAAATTTTTGTCTCCGATTTGGCTGAAATTTCATATTTTGGTTTAATTTGACCTAAAAAGACATTTTATCACCTTCCCGGCCATTTTTGAGATGGTCACTTTTTCGACCCTCTCACAGATTTCTAGTTATAACTCGGGACCAAATGATCGTAGGAACTTGCAAATTGCATATTTAGAATCAGAAAACGATTCTCTTTCAAATGATGCCCTATTCGACTGCACTGCAGATAAAAAACTTTTTTCGAATCCTTTCCGGGCCCGATTTGACCCCCGCACCATCAATAGTTCAACTGTTTTATTTCGTGGAAATGTAGCGCTATGTTTTTGCTTTCGATTAAAGAAAAAAAATCGCGAAAAAAAATGTACACCAAATCGAGTTTTTGGGCCTTGAAAGTTGAAAATCAAAAAATTTTTCCTTATAATGGGTTGCACACTGTAAACAACACAACTTGGTCAGTTTTGAATCGAATTCGAAGATCTTTGGCACACATATTGTACTGTTCATCTTGCACATAGCGCACAAACCTGGTCCTGGTTGCCGCTGTTTAACACGAGTTTTATGCTTATTTTGTTTATCATTTTCAGTTTCGCAAACAATTTTAACAGTCTTACTCAAAATCAGGTTGTAGCTCACTCATACAGCGCTTTTAAGAAAAAGGTTTCAGTTAAAGATTTTAGTCTATGGTTCGGGTAAGAGCTCCAGAGCCACTGAGCCGTCTTTCATATCCGGTTATATTCTGTCATATAGTCCTGGTCGTCCATTTACTAACCCGTATTCATCTTATGTTGTGTACTAACCCTACTTTGCTCAATGATTTTGATGAGAGGAAAAAATAAAATAAAAATAACAAAGTTTGGATGTAGTCGCTGGTTGTAAGGAAAGATGTCTTTAAAATGGTCCTGCTTTCATGGTACAGTGTCTCTGAGCTATTATTTATGGTATTTCTGTGGTGATATAAAATATGTTTCCTGAAAAAATAAATTCCTCGGTTTCATTTGATGTTTCCCATGATGGGCGTCTGAATTGTCTTTTTGAAAGGAATTAGAGATGGAAATCGGGCCGGCCCAACCCAAGCAATGCCTAAGTGATGGATAGTTGGAAACTTTTGCATTGAATAAACATTCTGCTTACTTGGTGCTTACAAGAAATAAGCATCAATTAGCATTGTGCACTAGTAACGAATATTTACAGAGACTGCTTAGACTCTGTTACTCTCTTGTTATTTGTTTTCTCCTTCAGCAATGCCATGTAAGATTTGCGTAACTCCAATGATGCTTTCATGACGTGTCTAGGCCAAACCGATCTGGAGATGTGGCTGGTCAAAGCATTGAAAAATCGTGAAAAATGGCGTTTTTGAAAATTTCACAAAATAGAGGGGGAAACATAGAATTCTGCTGTCATCTAATTTTCATCGCAATTAGAAAAAAGCTCATTTTTTGACGTTGCGCAAATTATCCCACAGCAGCCAGGATCAATAATGTTTATTTTGGTCTGTTCACGTGAACACCTACGCAAATCTTGCATGGCAATTGCAATTAAGGAGAAAACAAATAACAAGAGAGTAACAGAGTCTAAGCAGTCTCTGTAAATATTCGTTATAATGCACAATGCTAATTGATGCTCACCTCTTGTAAGTACATGTTTATTCAATGAAAAAGTTTCCAACTATCCTTCGCTTAGGCATTGCTTGGGTTGGGCCGGCCCGATTTCCAGCTCTAATTCCTTTCAAAAAGACAACTCGGACGCCCATCATGGGAAACATGAAATGAAACCGAGAAATTGTTTGTGAAACTGAAAATAATAAACACAATAAGCATAAAACTCGTGTAAAACAGCGGCAACCAGGACCAGGTTTGTGCGCTATGTGCAAGATGAACAGTACAATACGTGTGCCAAAGATCTTCGAATTCGATTCAAAACTGACCAAGTTGTGTTGTTTACAGTGTGCAACCCATTATAAGGAAAATTTTTTTGATTTTCAACTTTCAAGGCCCAAAAACTTGATTTGGTGTACTTTTTTTTTCGCGATTTTTTTTCTTTAATCGAAAGCAAAAACATAGCGCTACATTTCCATGAAATAAAACAGTTGAACTATTGACGGTGCGGGGGTCAAATCGGGCCCGGAAAGGATTCGAAAAAAATTTTTTCTCTGCAGTGCAGTCGAATAGGGCATCATTTGAAAGAGAATCGTTTTCTGATTCTAAATATGCAATTTGCAAGTTCCTACGATCATTTGGTCCCGAGTTATGACTAGAAATCTGTGAGAGGGTCGAAAAAGTGACCCTCTCAAAAATGGCCGGGAAGGTGATAAAATGTCTTTTTAGGTCAAATTAAACCAAAATATGAAATTTCAGCCAAATCGGAGACAAAAAGTTGAAATTTGTCCGGGAAGAGTCGACTCTTATATAAACCGGCTCTTAAAATGGCCGAGCATCAATACACTGACGCCAGAAAGCTATGTTATTCGTTCGAAATAGTTCGGAGAACTCCGATTCTAGCGAAGCTAGCGAAATCAAACAATCAAACCGACAAACATGAACTTTTACGCGTACACAGTTCAGAGAACGTGCCTGTATTAAACTGCTCAGACAAATGAAGCCACTGTAAAGCTGTCAGATACTGTATTTGGATGGTTGCGCTTTCAACAAATTAGCTAGCTAGCCTCTGTTTGAAGGCGTGTGGTGACCGCTTGCATCAGTCAGGCAGAACTAGACTCTTCATGCATTCTTGCAACTAAACCGAATCGTTTAGAAGGCGATAACATTCGGTTGTGCGCAAACCGGTTCTGCGCTAATCGGTTGTGCGCAGCAAGTTGGTGTGCCCGCGACCGCGATCCATGTGCGCAAATCGGTTGTGCGCAAGTTGGATAGTCCCCCCTTGTCGAGATAGAGTGCTGATAGATGTAGGAATTTCGGACCTACAACAACAAAACACAAATTGATTACTATTATTTCTCAAGACACTTGCCAAGTGCTTACACTGAGCAGGTCCAGCCCAGAACCAGGTGACTATAAGCTGCTCAAGCTGCCTCATCTTCAGCAAACCTGAAGCCAGGCTCTCAGCATCTTGTTCAGACGACATAGCCAAGCATTCCAGTCTCAGAGATTGCAGGTTAGGCAGTCGTTGAAGCAAAGCGAGACAGAAAGCAGTGGTCTGGGTATCAGGTGGTTGCACGAACGACTGGTAGAACACAAATCTGGTCACATTCCCATAGCTGAGGCTGAAGCAGTCCATGCGCAGAGATCTACAGCTGCAATCCTCTAGAACTAAGGCAGACATCTGTTCGACTAACTGACAGAGTAATTTGTGATGGTGATCAAGTACAGCTGTTTTGATCCACACCTCCTTAGGCTTTGTCTGCTCACAAATTGTCTGAATGTAACATGCCTCCCAGAATGATTTAAACTCATATGAAGAACACTTAAACGTAAGGCTTGAACTTAAGCCACATATCTCTAACGCCTTTGGTGCTACTTCAGGCATACATGTCGTTGGGGGGGGTAAAGGGGGGGCCGGCCCCCCCCCCAAGCCCGATTTTTCGGCAAAAGTCCCCCCCCAGCGGATTTTTGGGGGGGGGACCTGAAAACCCAGTTTTGGATTCCAAAGTAAAGAAAATTTTAGCCCAGACAATACATTCTGCAGCACAAAATTGGGTTTTCGGCTACCATACAACCCAAAACAGGGTTTTGTAAGGCTTAGAAATCCTAAATAGGGTTTTTAGACTGCTTAGAAACCCTGATTAGGGTTTTTAGGTTACTTTTAAACCCTGATTAGGGTTTTCAGGTTACTTTTAAACCCTGATTAGGGTTTTTAGGCTGCTTTGAAACCCTGATTAGGGTTTTCAGGTTACTTTTAAACTCTGATTAGGGTTTTTAGGCTGCTTTGAAACCCTGATTAGGGTTTTCAGGTTACTCTAAAACCCTGATTAGGGTTTTCAGGTTACTTTCAAACCCTGATTAGGGTTTTTAGGCTACTTTGAAACCCTAAACAGGGTTTTTAGGCTACTTTGAAACCCTGATTAGGGTTTTTAGGTTACTTTCAAAGCCTGATTAGGGGTTTCAGGTTTCTTTCAAAGCATGATTAGGGTTTTCAGGTTACTTTCAAACCCTGATTAGGGTTTTTAGGCTACTTTGAAACCCTAAACAGGGTTTTTAGGCTACTTTGAAACCCTGATTAGGGTTTTTAGGTTACTTTCAAAGCCTGATTAGGGTTTTCAGGTTACTTTCAAAGCCTGATTAGGGTTTTTAGGTTACTTTGAAACTCTAAACAGGGTTTTTAGGTTACTTTGAAACCCTAAACAGGCTTTTTAGGCTACTTTGAAACCCTAAACAGGGTTTTTACGCTACTTTGAAACCCTAATTAGGGTTTCTAGGTTACTTTCAAAGCCTGATTAGGGTTTTCAGGTTACTTTCAAAGCCTGATTAGGGTTTTTAGGTTACTTTGAAATTCTAAACAGGGTTTAAGAACTGCATTCAAATCACTAAATAGGGTTTTTTAGTAATCTTATAAGTCAAAACAGGGTTTTGCGCGTGCCTCAGAATCGATATTAGGGTTCTCTGAACTATTTTTAGTCAATATAACGCATTTCAATCTGTATTTTATCGGTGAAACTCATATTCAATACGCATTTTGAGCGCAAAACAGCTTTTTATTACATTCATTGTTTCAATATTCGGTTTTTAAGGCATTTTTTTCAACCGGAACAGGGTTTTTAAGGCATTTTTAATGAAAAAACAAGGTTTTAAGGCTTTTTTCGGCCCAAATAGGGTTTTGAAGCCATTTTTCGCCCCAGAAACCCTAAAAAAGGTCGACAAAACCCGCTTTTTACCCCAAAAAAAGGTCGACAAAACCCACTTTTGGACCCCAAAAAAAGGTCGCAAAACCCACTTTGGACTTGGTCCCAAAACCCTATTTGGGATTTCAAAAAGGTCCCCCCCCACGGAAAAACCCAGCGACATGTATGACTTCAGGTTCAGACAGCCAACAGAATTCATGTAGAGCAACCTCACACCATTCGTTTTCCCCATCTGAACAAGGGTTCGCAGAATCATTGAACATCTTTACCACCTCAGCACGGAAAGCTTCACATTCGGCAGCTAGGAAGTAGAAAAACGGGGCAGTCTTCCAGTGAAACACCAAGTCCTTCAGTTTCTTCTCATCGGTCTCTATTGCCCTTGCACAAATGACTGCGGCACAGTACTCAAGGAAAACTTGGTGGATGAACTGAAGCTTCTCCATCAACTCCCCAGTGACCGGATTGCGGTACTTTCTCAGTGTGACCAGTCCAAATGTAGCGGCTTCTTTTTTCGCTTTCTCGTTATCCAAATTGGGCTTCTCGACAGCTTTCAAAAGGAATTGGTTAGTCTCCAAATAGGTCAGCAGAGCTTGGCTTTGCATGAATGAGATCGCCTCAGATTTGCCTCTGTCATCCATACTTTTCTCGCTCACACAGCGAGAAATGATGTGAGTGACAAAGGATTTGACTAGGACGTGAAAGCAGTTGGGGTTCCTGGGGTCAAACCCGGTGAGTTGTTGAAATCTGCTCACCACACAGAGAATTGCCAGATAGAGAGGGGTGTGCCACATGGTACCAAAGGTACCAAAAATCACATTCCCAATCGTGTCATCTTGCTTCAAGTCCTCACAGCCCTGGAGAAAAAGGAACCTTTGACGTTTCTGAGGTGTAGTTAGGCCAGTGATGGCTAGCCACTCTTTTTTGTTCTTCAACAAGTGGATATGAGAGGGTCGAGTGGTGACAATCACTCTCAACCTGGGATACTTGGATGGACTGCCATTGATAATTCTGTTGATGTCTTCACAGGATCCATCATACTCATCGAATCCGTCAAGGACCAGCAAACAGGTCTGTGGATTTGAACTGAATCGTCGACTAAGCCAAGATCCAACACCCTCGATTTGTGTTTCAGCTGCCTGCGAGAAGTGCTTCAGCTTTCGACCATTCAAATCTCTCAGTGGGATTAGAAACACAACCGAGAAGAGAGATCGCAGCCATTCCGCCCCATCCTCAACGCTTGAATACCAAGATTTCCAAATCAACCAACCGATAAGAATCAGAGAAACACATCCAAGGCCTATTGCCACCAATTTTGACCAAAGAAACGTAACAGCTAACATCAAGGCCAGAATAGACCCAATTCCAGGCAAGAGCAAAGGTTTGCAGAACCAGTTCTTGGTGCCGGACGCCCAATCAAGAGCTAACTTGTTCACATAGGTAGTCTTTCCCATGCCAGGCTCACCCTCGATCACAATCCGATCGCCTAGTCCTTCTGACTGGAACAGATCCTTGTAACTGGACACCACTCTTCCAGTAGGTTTAGGTCTGGGCTTCCCATCTTCACCGATTTCTTCTTCCACTATGTCAGGCTCCACAAAACATCGATTCAGCCTCGTCTCGCCCAACAGCTGGTCCCAGGCTCGTTGCACATTTTCGCACGACTGCTGAAGACTCGCTTTGATGTCTTCAATTTCATTTCCTCGACTGGAAAGAAGGCAGGGAGAAGAAGCTGAAAATTATTTTAGTTTGCAAAATTGCCAGAAAAATTTGCTGGAGAAAACAAAACATGTACCAGCCGTGTTCTCAAAAAGATGCTTCAAGTCTTCACCTATTTGTGCAGTGCCCTCTTGGGAACGTAATGCTTCAGCTAGCTCTTCTAGTGAATTGAGCCTGGCAGGTAAAAGCGAAATCAATGCTGATATTCGCAATGGATCGGTGTGCTGAAACAGAAACCATTATTCTAGATTGCAATTTAACCGATTTTTCAAATGTCAGCCTTACCTGCTCACGGTTTATCGAATCTAAATCAGTTTGGTATACAATCTTTTTCGTTAATAACGAGGCGCTAACAGCATGCCACAAAGGAGCAACTTTCTGCAAATAATCTCTGACATCTTGGCCTTCGAGAATTGCTTTCTCAGCCCAATCTAAGGGCATTTTTCGAGCGACACGGCAAGGAACGCTGTGCGCAGTGCACTACCGCCCCGCCGACAAGCGGCCCGCTCTCTCAGCTGCGTTGTAATATATTTTCTATCGATGCCTACATCAGCTGGCATGAAGCCAGATTTATCGATCTGAACATGAACTGATAGGAGTCAGAGGCGTCGTCTCGTAGGCTTCCCATCAACAAACAAACTGTACGTAATCTTGAGATACTGTGACATATTTTAATATTAAAATAAAACCATTATTAATATACTTTCTATCGCTGCCTACATCAGCTGGCATGAAGCCAGATTTATCGATCTGAACATGAACTGATAGGAGTCAGAGGCTTCGTCTCGTAGGCTTCCCGTCAACAAACAAACCGTACGTAATCTTGAGATACTGTGACATATTTTAATATTAAAATAAAACCATTATTAATAGAAGCAAATAGAAGCATTTCCATGGCATAGGTTTTTGGCAAAAATGCCGGTACCATTTTGAGGTAACTTCAACAAAAAAGTTCACCAATCTTTCAAGAGTTTGTCAATCTTTATTTCATTCAAAAAGGAGTCATTCAAATCTGTTGAGATTCATGGTTGCAAACATAAAAAATCGGCTGGGTTGTTTTTAACTATTCATTGCCAAAATCTCTGTTTTGAATTTGAGGGCAAATATCTCAGGAACTAAGCAGAGTATCTTAGTGAACGTTTCACCAATCTTTGCAACATTTCTGCGGGACATACTTATGTCCGATGATATTGTGTTTAAACACCTATTAAAAACTATTCCAAAGATGTCTAAGGGTCCTGATTGTATCCCACAATTTGTTCTCAAAAAATTTGCTGCTCTTCTTGCTTCTCCTCTAAAGAAAATATTTTCTGTATCTTTTGAAACTGCCACTCTTCCAGATATCTGGAAAGTGGCTCGTATTACTCCAATCTTCAAAAAGGGTGCAAGCACCTCTGTCAAAAATTACCGGCCTATAAGTTCACTTGTTAAAAGTGAGTTAATTATGGAATCCATCATTTTTGATGAAATGATGGATTACCTTCTTGCTACCAACAAGATATCCCCTAAGCAGTTCGGTTTTATGAAAAACCGTTCTACTGTAGCCCAACTACTGTATTGTCTAAATGAATGGACCCAAAACTTAGATAATTTTTTAACAATCGACGTTATTTATCTCGATATTGCTAAAGCATTTGACACAGTCTCTCATCCAAAACTTATGTCTAAACTGCACAATATTGGTATCAGAGGAAAATTACTGAAGTGGATTGAGGCTTACTTGTCAAATCGCTTACAGTATGTATCGGTAGATAACGCAGTTTCTTCCTCAATTCCTGTAACCTCTGGTGTTCCTCAAGGTAGCAAATTAGGCCCCCTGTTGTTCCTTATTTACATAAATGACCTCAGTTCGGTGCTTACTGAGTCAAAATTTGCTCTTTACGCTGATGACACTAAACTCTACTTTGCCCTTCCTCGAAACGCAGTAAATGTTGTCTTACAGCGAGATCTTGAGAGGGTGATGCATTGGGCAGAGAGAATGCAGCTATCTGTCGCAATACAAAAATGCGCTGTCCTGCATCTTGGTTACTGTAATGCTCATACAAATTTCATATGTCTTGGTCGTCAGCTTCAATCAGTTGATACAATAACTGATCTTGGTGTGCTAATCTCTAATGATCTTAAATTTTCGCGCCATTGTAATCAAATTGCAGCAAACGGGTTTAGGTTGGTTAACCTGATTTTTAAATGTTTTGAAACTAAGACCAAGGATTTCCTTATCAAACTGTACAAAACTTTTGTTCGTCCTAAGCTAGAATATGCCTCAGAGGTCTGGAATCCATATTTACTTAAGGACATTGATCTGATTGAAAGAGTACAGAGATTATTTACTCGCCGAATTCCAGGTCTTGTGAATTTTGAATATTCCGAAAGGCTAAGATTGCTAAATTTGGAGTCTTTAGAAAAAAGAAGAATTGTTGCTGACCTTGTAATGGTGTACAAATTAATTCACGGACAAATTGACCTCCCTGTTGATTTGTTTTTCAAATTTAATAATCTCAACACACGTGGCCACCAGTATAAATTGTGTTTACCGAAGTCCAGGCTTGATATAAGAAAATATTCCTTTGCCGTTCGAGTAATAAATATTTGGAACTCCTTACCAAATGAAACCGTTAATTTGCGCTCTGCACGCGCCTTCCGCAACGCTCTCTGTAATACCGATTTTAGTAGATTTTATCGGGGTAGGGTGTTAGTGGCCGTTTAGCGGCCCATCCCCATCCCTATCTGTTTGGTCTCAGTCTTGGGCATTTGTGTTCCGATTATTTTGAATAAAAATTACTTACTTGCTTACTTTGAAGAATTTATTTATCTTTCATATTAGTGATGTAAAATTATGGAATTTGAATTTCAATTCAATTACAATTAAATTATGGGCTCAGTTTTTAATTTCAATTAAATTAAATTAAATTAATTGAAATAGATATCCATTATTTTCAATTACGATTATATTTTCAATTAAATTATGGAACCTCGGAAAATTTCAATTATGCAATTTTTTCAATTATTTTTCAATTTTTTTTAAAATTTATTGTTATATTTTTATTGTTAAAAGACAGTGACAGTGACCCAGGACTTCCAAAAAAAGTGTATGTATGAACTCAGACACCTGGTTAGCCTGCTGCCCAACCAGGCCAGAAAATTTTAAAAAAGTTGCCTTTTAAAAACGTATAAAATGGCATTCTGGGGTAAATTTACAGTTACCCTAAAACTTCTAGTAAAAGCGTACACTCCAATACTAGCGCCCTTTATGGACAGTCCGAAAATATAAACGCGAACGCTCTAATAGTAGCGCCTTCTAATAATAGCGCTCTCACGCTTTGTATACGTGTTTCCAATGTAGAACATTTCCGTTTGAGACAATTTTCTTTGATTAAGCTTGCAAACATTAGTCAGACTAAAACTCATATAAAGATTGCTTGTGTTTAAGACAAAAATACCCTGTATTTTCAAAAAATGAGGATACTTGAGATGGTCATTGTAGCATTGAAATAATAAACGTGCACGCTCCAATACTAGCGCCGCTCCAATAATGGCGCCCCCTAAAGCAATCACGAAAAAGTAATAGCTCAGCGCTTTGAGCAACATCACTTCCTTTCCTAGTACCTTCGTCCAAAAAAACACCATACATAAAAATTCACTGTTTTGACTTTTATGGACTACGAAATAAAAAGCAGAGCATAGAATGTTACAAAACAAAGCATAGATCTGTATAAAGAGTTGTTTAGGTTTTTGTTTGAAGTCATTTGCGCCTCTAATACTTTTGCCTTTCCTTACATTCACCACAGGAAATAATTGAAAATATAATTGAAATTCCAGGCGATTTTCAATTAAATTACAATTAAATTATGGCCCAACTTTTGAATTTCAATTAAATTAAATTAATTGAATTGAAATTAAAACGGGCCAATTATGCGAATTTCAATTACAATTAAATTAATTTTTTACATCACTATTTCATATAAAACAAGAGTGATTGAAATCGGTTGAGGTTTGCTTGCGGATGCAACGGTAAAAGATCTGCGGGGCTGTTTTTTGACGGACACTGTATTTAGTCATTTTAGCCATTAGCAAACAGAAATAGTGCCATTCTCTAGGTTTTTGTTAACTGTGCTTTTTCACAAGCTTTGACAACATTTTGCCTTTAAGAAGCAATTTTCCCGTTTAATTTTGGAATATTTACTGAATTTATGACCGTTTGCAAACAAAGCAAAAGTGCACGTCTGCTTGTTTCTTGGTAAACAAAATATGATATAGATAGAATCTTAACAAAAGCATGTCTTTTGAAGCTGTAAAAAAAGGAACCGTGCATTTTGAAGCTAATCCTAACTTTAAAACTTTTGTACTAGAAAATAAGCACGCATTTTGATGTCACACAATGTACATAGAAAAAGAGACGTTATTTTAAATTTCCACCTCTCCCTTGTTTGGTTTACTATTTTCTATTTCGAATTTCTTGTTTTCTAGCAATTTTTTCAAAATTTTGTTGACCACAAACTTACCACTAACTACGACTTCACGTTTAAAATCGAGACATTTTGAGACTTCTACGACTACAATTTAACATGCATTTCGCGAGAAAGTCAGCTTACAGGGGGCAAGGGGGTTCATCTCACCGATCCGGCTAAAATTTTATGAGCATAAACTAGACCACGAACGATGACCTTCGGCGCATATTAGAAGAAAAACACCCCCCTAGAACCGGAGCTACACCCCCTCAAAGTTGGCTCGCCAGCCGTTTTTTCGCCAATTTTTGGACCTCTAACGACCGAAATTCAAACGTATGCCGTTTGCGCATTTCTAAACCGACAGCTTTCGCATACGCACCAATCGATAGCTATTTCAAAATACTTTAAATCCCCTGCTCAACTTCTTCCGTATCACACCTGGTTAGCGAGTTATTTTCCCAAATGTACCAAAAATGGCAAAAATGCACCCTTCATTTTTTGGAAATATTTGCCCATAGCTACAGCCACGGAAGTTTGGGAAGGCTGGAACTTGCTTTAAAAGTTAGATCACAATTGCCCAAACATAATCCACACAAATTGGTCCAAATCCCTGGGGGGAGCGGGGGGGGGTTTGGCCCCTTCAAAGGTCTCCGGAAAAATTTTTTTGCTCAAATTTTAAAGTAAAGTAGTCTATCTGATGCAGTTTGAAGCGCTAATTTCAAATATAAAGTCCGTTTGGCTAGACTCAGCCTGGATCAGAAGATATTCAAGTCCAAGTTTTGGAAAATCAATGCCCGCCTGGTGACGATATCTTTTGATAGCAAGCCTAAACCGAGTCACAGTGCAGTTTTCTAGACCTATTTTGGCCTGCTGAATTCAAAACTAACTTCATTTTTGCGCTACGACCTCTGTTTCGGAAGTTATGGCCATCTGAAAATCAGTACTACAAAAAAGTCCAATTTTGGTGGTGCACAAAAAAATCATTTTTTTATCCAGGTCCAAAATTTTATTTCTGACCAGCTTACCGGATGTATTTTTTCCACTGATTCCAAACATGCCTTCAATTTTTATCTAGGAGTTCGGCTTCTCGAGATATGGCCGTTCAAAGTTTCGCGGCAAGTCTGCCCTTACAGCTCTCACTCTGCTTTAACCTGATAGACCGACTGCGTCGATTTGAGCCGCTAATGTTGCTTCGGTTCTGTCCTACTAGATGCAGATTTACTTGACAAATCCAAAAACGGCTTCCTTTTTACAGTATGATGTCTACTTCAAGGGATATGACCGTTTGAACTTTCGCGGCAAATTTGTACCTAAATCGGCTATGACCTAATAGCGGACTGTCTCCATTAGTACCGCATGTGGTCTTTGTAAAGTCGTTATGTTAGATAGATGTTCTTGCTTTGTGTGATTTTCAGCTAGTTTTTGCTGTTCCACCTCATCTTGCAAAGCTAGACAGTACAAAGTATATTTCTGTGGGACCTGCTGAATCCGTCTCACGCATACAGTACGTACATGTAGTTACGGGGTTTTGGGGGTTTAGCTCGCAGGCCCGATTTTCGGGACCCCCCATACGGATTCTGGGGGGTTTCTGGAACCCTGAAACCCTAGTTTTGGTTGAAAAGTACAAAAATTCAGGGCACCCAAATACAAAACTGACGGCCAAGATCCAGGATAGGGTTTCAAGCTTGTTTTCAATCCCAAATTCACAAATTAGGGGTTTAGAAGGGCTAATTTCGGTTTCTAAAACCTTAATTAGGGTTTCTGAGGCATTGCATAGGTTTCCAGAACCCAACCGGTTTTTTTAGCCCAAAAAGGTAACTGGAACCCAACTTTTGGTCACCAAAGAAGGTCCCTGGAACCCCCTTTAGACTTTCTTGGTGGTGAGCCAGCACAGTTGTTGGTGTAGTAGTTTAGGCCGCAAAGCCACTGTGTGTGACATCGTGCTCGTGCGCTCATTGTCCCGGCGCGGCAAGTTTCTGGCCGCAAAGAGTTGGTCGTTGACACAAAGCTCCACCCAGACCATGGAAAGCTGGTGACAGCAAGTAGGTAAAATGGGAACCGACTGGATGTGCTGTTGCAGCAAAGCCGCTTCAAAGCATGCCACGTTGGAGCAGTGTGGTGCATTTTGAAAATTTGAAACTAGGTAAAGTAATACTAGGTAAAGTTGTCACCTAAAAAACTAGGTAAAGTAATACTAGGTAAAGTTCTCAGCTAAAAAACTAGGTAAAGTAATACTAGGTAAAGCCCAGAAAAACTAGGTATTACTAGGTAAACCTAAACCGCTAGAAATCAAGTCAAAATATTATTATGGGTTCAATAGAACAATGATGAAGTTAGTGGAGTAAAATTTACGAAATTTGACACAGTTCAAGTAAATATTCGTATTTAATTGATCAAATAAGTCAGAAATTAATTCTCTGGGCCACTGTAATTGTGGGAAAGCCAGAAATTTGAAGGTTTGCTGACTGAAAAAGCCACATAAAACTGAAATTATCAAACTAGGTAAACTTGTTTTACCTAGAAGTACCTAGTTATGTGGATTTAAAACTAGGTAAAGTAAAACTAGGTAAAATAGAGTAACCAGCAACTAGGTAAAGTAAATCTAGGTACTTTTCCAGAATATTAACTAGGTAATACTAGGTATACCTAGTTACCTAGTTACCTAGATAAAAAGTGTACCACACTGCGTTGGAGGAGAAGATCAATGACGTCAGGAGTTGTCAATGGAAACCAACTAGGCCTGGTGGCCTCTCTAACACCAAGGGCGCACCAAGCCGACATTGGGAAGGAGCCGGCATCACCATGACGTCAAAGCGCCAAGCACTCTCTTAGTACCTAGCACCCAATAGCATGGCTAGAGTGGCTGGCAGTGATAGAAGGGAAACGTCCGAGATGACGAACCATGGGGGTGGAAAAATGGACCACATAAGTCTGATGGTAGGGCCGTAAGGCTCCCCACACATCAGATCATCGGACATCAGATCTTGGTCGTGAGTTTGTATTCGTACTATATACCATACATGTAACAGGGGGTCTGGGGGGTCTGCCCCCACCCGACTTAGGCCAGACCCCCCAGATGCCCCCCCCCCCCCCGAGACGATTTCACCGACCCCCCCCCTCCGATTTTTCTGGCAAGTAAATTTTCGAGCAAATTTTTGCAATTTTTTACAATTTCACACACAAAAATTGCCAAAATCGCCTGCAAAACAGCACTTTTTAGCTGTATTTCAGCCCAAATTAGCGATTTTTGGCAATTTTTAGCCAAAAAATTGCGATTTTTCTCGATTTTTGAGCGTTTTTTAGTGCCCACCCGCCTCCCCCTAAATTTTGGCTCAGACCCCCCCGGCCGGCGCCAGACCCCCCCAACCCCCCTCCCCCCATCGGCGGATGACCTGTTACATGTATGCTATATACATTGTACTGGCGCCTGAATTTTTGCACTTTTCAACCAAAAATAAGGTTTCAGGGTTTCAAAAACCCCCAGAATGTGGCTCGGGGGTCCCGATAATCGGGCCTGGGAGCTAAACCCCACAACTTTGTACTGCTTAGCTTTGCAAGATGAGGTGGAACAGCAAAAACTAGCTGAAAATCACACAAAGCAAGACCATCTATCTAACATAACGACTTTACAAAGATCACATGCGGTACTAATGGAGACAGTCCGCTAGCAGGTCATAGCCGATTTAGGTACAAATTTGCCGCGAAAGTTCAAACGGTCATATCCCTTGAAGTAGACATCATACTGTAAAAAGGAAGCCGTTTTTGGATTTGTCAAGTAAATCTACATCTAGTAGGACAGAACCGAAGGAACATTAGCGGCTCAAATCGACGCAGTCGGTTTATCAGGCCAAAGCAGAGTGAGAGCTGTAATTGCAGATTTGCCGCGAAACTTTGAACGGTCATATCTCGAGAAGCCGAACCCCTAGATAAAAATTGAAGGCATTTTTGGAATCAGTAGGAAAAAATACATCCGGTAAGCTGGTCAGAAATAAAATTTTGGACCTGAATAAAAAAAATGATTTTTTGTGCACCGCCAAAATTGGACTTTTTTTGTAGTACTGATTTTCAGATGGCCATAACTTCCGAAACAGAGGTCGTAGCGCAAAAATGAAGTTAGTTTTGAACTCAGCAGGCCAAAATAGATCTAGAAAACTGCACCATGACTCGGTTTAGGCTTGCTATCAAAAGATATGGTCACCAGGCGGGCATGGATTTTCCAAAACTTGGACTTGAATATCTTCTGATCCAGGCTGAGTCTAGCCAAACGGACTTTATATTTGAAATCAGCGCTTCAAACTGCATCAGATAGACTACTTTACTTTTAATTTTGAGCAAAAAAAATTTTTCCGGCAAAAGCAAAAAAACCCCCCGCTCCCCCCCAGGGATTTGGACCAATTTGTGTGGATTATGTTTGGGCAATTGTGATCTAACTTTTAAAGCAAGTTCCAGCCTTCCCAAACTTGCGTGGCTGTAGTTATGGTCAAATATTTACAAAAAAATGAAGGGTGCATTTTTGCCATTTTTGGTACATTTCGGAAAATAACTCGCTAACCAGGTGTGATACGGAAGAAGTTGAGCAGGGGATTTAAAGTATTTTGAAATAGCTATCGATTGGTGCGCATGCGAAAGCTGTCGGTTTAGAAATGCGCAAACGGCACACGTTTGAATTTCGGTCGTTAGAGGTCCAAAAATTGGCGAAAAAACGGCTGGCGAGCCAACTTTGAGGGGGTGTAGCTCCGGTTCTAGGGGGATGTTTTTCTTCTAATATGCGCCGAAGGTCATCGTTCGTGGTCTAGTTTATACTCATAAAATTTTAGCCGGATCGGTGAGATGAACCCCCTTGCCCCCTCTCTTCGCCACCTAAGCTGACTTTCTCGCGAAATGCATGTTAAAATTTGTAAACGAAATAGGAGAAATAGGGCTTAAAATCAGGGTTTTAGTGGGGTTTCCTTCCCACTACGAATCTGCGGCACGGTCCGGAGGTGTCGGGGTCCGATTCCATCTTACTTTTTCGGCTGCACCTGACCAATCAGTGCCCCTTGTTCTGGCTGCCCCGAAGCCGCGGCAGAGCGGGCGGCGGCAAATTTAAACTGCCGGTTGTTGTTGTTTTTTAACGAAAGTTTTCTTTTAATTTAAAAGTTAAAATAAGATTAGTAGAGTGGTTAGGTTAGTACATATAGGATGACTAGCAGCTGGATCTTATCTCACTGTTTGTTTGTAGAGCACTTTTCTTTCTTAGCACTGACTGATTTAGAACAGCTACTACATGATATGCCTCTTGCCGGCACAACAGTTGGTGTAGCGGCTTAGGCCGCATGACCACTGTGCGCGACGTCGTGCGTTCATCCTCTCGGCGCGGCAAGTTTCTTGCCGCAAGGAGTTGGTCGTTGGCGCAAAGCTCCACCCAGGCCACCGAAAGCTGGTGACAGCCAGTAGGTAAAATGGGAACTGACTGGATCTGCCATTGCACCGAAGCCGCTCCACAAAGCATGCCGCGTTGGAGAAGATCTACGATGTCAGAAGCTGTCTGAGAGACCAACTATGCCGGGAGCTGTCAGCATCATGGTATCAACACGCCGGCCGCCCTCCTGGTGACCGGCGCCCAGCAGCATGGCTAGGAGTGGCGGGCAGTGAAAGAAGGGCAACGTCCGAGCCGAGATGACGAGTCACGGGGGTCGCGAAATGGACCACGAGTCTGATCGTAGGCCGTAAGGCCCCCGCACATCGGATCGGATCGGATATGCCTCTTGTTACGGGCTCAGTACGTTAAAGAAACGCAGGTATTTATCCCAAGTTTGGTTGGAAAGCAACAGAACCCACGGTAGCTGACAGCCTGAGCTGTTTTACAGATGGCTCAGTTCTGAGCAACTCAGCAGGGGCCGGAGTATACTTGGTCAAGACTAGGAATTTGACAGTGATATGTCAATTCCTCTTGGTCAGTTTGCAACTGTATTCCATGCAGAGATTTATGCCATTCTGGCATGTGTCTGCAGTGATGCAGTTCGAAGTTTTCAAGGCTCAGAGATATGCATATTCTCTGATAGTCAGGCAGGAGCTGGAGCTGCCTAAGCACCTATATGCTACAATAGCAACCACACATGTGTTGGGACATATGGAACGGGGACAGCCACCACTGAGACCCGCCCAGACTGACACCGAGCATGTGTTTAGGCTAGTAGCGAAGGCAGCGAAGGAAGGGCAGGATGATATGGGTGTGCGTGATGGGCCCGCAGTGTGGCCTAACGCAGGGGTTACGACGGCCCCGCCCGGACAATCCATCCATCCATCCATCCATCCAACTTCTGTCAAAATCCACTTGTATTCAGTTAGCGTAGTATCTGCCATATGAGTATTGGCTACAAAGCGCAGAAAAATCTATTGCGCATAAATAACCAGGTAAGCAGAAACAGACGGGCTATCTGAATTTGGCGCCAGACGCCGCGCCGTGGCTTCGGACACAGCCAAAAAGGGGCAGTGATGATCACATGCTTTTCTGCTTTTGTGTCTTTCTTCTGCTGCTGCCGTTTTTACAATTTTAATTCCATTTTAATCAAAATGGCTGGTGAAGCACTGTGTGTGACTGACGACCCTTCAGTGCCGCTTCCCAATGGCGACAGTCCGTTTTCCCGTATGCCAGATGAATTGCTATTTTCCATCTTCCAGCTGCTTACTGATGACATCCAAGAAAAGATGAAACTCGAACTGGTCTCTCACTCCTTTCGTCTGCTCATCAAAGACCGTTCTAGCTGGAAATTCGAGTACTTGCTGGATCTACGCTTTGACGCCGAAGAAGCTCTCATATCCATTAACAACAGTTGGTTTGACTTTAGTTGGGGACCAAACCTCGTTTGGAACCTCCTAGACCGAATCTCTGTCAGATTTCTCTCACTAACCGATGCTCTAATGCCTGACGACGCTCCCACAGTTGTAGAACTACTGTCCGTTATTTCTACTCACAGTCAGTCGATGAAAGTACGGGTATTCAGCTTGCACAGATCTGAGCCGGATGGCGCAGAGGTTGGTCCCGCTCTATTTGAGTCGGTGTCTTCATTGATCTCTGCTTTTTGCCCTAGTGCCAGCTTGACATTGGAGAAGATAAAAATAGGCCACAGTGGTGATGAGATGATGGGCGAGTTCGACAACTACTGTCAGCTGCAGTTCTGGACCTTGGTCCATTGCTCACACAATCTGACACACTTGGAGATTAGTGCTCAGTATGTAGGAGTCAACGCATATATGGTTGACGTCATGCAACCCCTGCGCTGTCTAGAATCGATCAGACTGGAGCTGGCAGACGACCGATTCACAGATGGTGCACCCATCATCCAATTCTTGAACAGCCAACTGAATCTAACCAGCCTAGAACTCCTGACTCAGGTTGCTCTACCCGCTGAGGATCTAGTTCAGTCCCTCAGCCTGCCCTTACGCGATCGCCTTGTTACTCTCGGTGTTTGCATGGACCCTGACAAGCCTGAAGAACATGTGGTCTTGAAACGACTCTGCAACTTCTTCCCCAGCTTGACTAGACTGACTGTTGAATCTGATCATCTCTTGTGGCACCGGGAGACCGTTATTGGGCTGGTGGAAAATATTGTAGAGAATTTCAGCCACCGCGGAGAGTACAAGTTCATGCTGAAATTGAGTGCTGGAGGGAACAACACAGCCGATGCCATGTACATCTGCCATCGCCTCTCGAACAACATTCATCTTGACGATGTTGAAAGAAGAGAACTGAAAATGATGATCGTGAATGGACGTCTGTTTTGTCTTAAAGAGCCTCGAGCTGGAGCTGATGTTGTAAGCTTTTATACATTCTGCCCGATCCTAAACTCTCAAGAGTGGCTGCGCTTTTAAGAGTTAACACTGTATGTAGCGAATGGATTTATGAGCTGTGTTTTAGATCTATAGGTCCAGTCCAGTTTGTTTATGGTTGTCTAGTCAGTCTGCAGGCTCACTCGAAACTCAGCTCTCGAATTTTTTAATTTTGCACAAAGCTCGCAAAAATAACAAAAAATATAATCGATACCTAAGGCACTTTCCTTGCTAATTTAGCCTTTATTTATGTTTCTTTGACCCAGTAGTATAACAATGGAAATTACACGATTTTAAAAAAATATGATTTTTAATAATTGATAAACATGTTTAACCGGGAGTGTCAATGTCTTCGGTATTCAGCTTCACTCTGACCAAGAGTTTTTCTTTTCAACCCGGGATATGCCCGGATTTGGGTGGTCATTTTAGCAAGGTTATATTAACGCTAAACACTACTGTGTAATATTTCAACTACAAAACTGCTACTACTTGCTCAAATTCAGTCGATATATCGATCCTTTTTCCAAAATCGATATCGCGATATTTCGCATCGACATTTTGTGCGGAAAAGTAGGAAAAAACAAAACTGACACCAAGTTTATTTCTCTGGACCAGTAAAAAACAGTTTTTCCATACGTACGGCGTTAAGTGACTTAATTTAAGTTTACCTCTAGTGCATGTGTTTTATGCGAGTAAACCTTGTACTTCTAAAACTTGTAGTACTCACTGTCTGTGCGCATAACCAAGATAACAAACAGCTTGGAATGGTCAAATGCTGTGGTCTTCTTACAATACTGTATGTAAAGGCGCTTTCTTGAGTATCTACCGTTACCATGACGTTTGCCTGCAAATCTTTAATCTGCACTAAACCACAGAGCTACAGTGCACCTCAACTACACATGACTGCAACAACTAGCATACATACCCGGATTCATAACTAGAAAAGGAATGCCACATGTTCACATTGGCACACCTATTTATTCCCAGAAATCCACCCCTTCCAGACCCAAGACTTTGTCGATTTGCTTATAGCGTTGTCTTCTCTCTTCGGACCCGGTTTCCTCCGTTTGAACCTGCTTCAGGATTTTCTGACTCAACGGCGTTCCCTCCTGCGAATCTCTCTCCATACTCTGCACTGCAGCCTCCAGCGATTCCATTTTAATGCCCAACTCCCGAAAAATGCGTGTGATCTCTTTCTCTCTATCGGTCAACAAATCCTCAAACTCGATGTAGACTATCTCAGCCATCTCTTTAGCCTTGTAATAGACCGAGTAAGGCGTGGCGTAGATTACATAAGCATTGTCAATGTAATCTAGCGACTTCAGCTTCAACATTATGTCGCCTTCATACCTAGAGAAGGCCAGAAACCATTTCGCAAATGCAGGACAGACATTCCAAATTGGCATGAAAATGTCAGAAGCAATGAGACCTATCATGGTTCGGGCGCCTGAATTTATGCATTTTGAGCCGTTTCTGCGCCAGGAAAAGAAGTGCCTGACATTAGGAAGAAGGCGAATGACGTCTGGTAGAATTCTGGTACCGTTGGACTGCGGTTTCAGGACGTACGTTTGATCTGGACGTTGGTTCTTGCAAAGAACATTGAAGCTGGCCACTATTAGGTTATCATACTGGGTCTGGCTAATTTTGCCTTCGTTGTAAAATATCGGAATCAGGGTGAACATGTCCGGTTCGCCTAGAACCACGCAATTTGGGGCCGTTTGCAGGATTTGGCACAGAAGAGTAGATCCTGACCGGGCCGTGTTCGAGAAATAAACCACTGGACCAGAAGGTTGGCCTATCTAAAAGGCAAATTAGAGCAAAAATTCATTTTTGAAAACTCAAGTTTTTACCATATCTCCAAATTTGCAGAATTCTTCCAAAGTCATTCTAGCTAACTGTGTCGCATTGTCCCTTTGTGTCATGCAAATGAAGGGAGCCTTCGAAGCATTGTATTCTTCGATATGCTTGGGCAGTTTAGTAAAATATACATGCTCTTTGGTCATTCCATAAACGCTCCAATTTGGGGTTCGCAACAAGTCAGGAGATACGAATTGTTTGTGAGCGAAAATAAAGTTGACTTTCGGTCGGGTCAGATCGGTGGGCAAGATGTTTTGTCGGTAGAGAAAACGGAGAAGTTCACATGAAGTTTCTTCACCTCTCTCTTCCGATTTTCGACGTTCCCGGGCGGAATACAGTTCCAGAATGTAATGAAGAAAACAAGCAAAAACTTGGTAAACGAAATAAACGACGAGTCTCAATTTGGATACCATAGCTGGCTGGACTGGAGTGCTACCTAAACTTTGAGAAGGGAGGGAGATCCATGTAAGCTAAAGTAATGAGAACGCTGTGTTTATAATATGGAATTGGATTACCGGATCCCCACTAGATTGGGATATCCAGCGCGGTACGTATGCATTGATCGTCTCTCAGTTTCGTTAAAATTTGTCCAAAATGGACTTTTCGAAATTACTGTTTGACCGCGAATTAGAGCCGAGCCCGAGAAACCGGCTAAGCCCGCCCATATTTCGTCGAAACTGCCATGTTACTGTACATTCACCATACATGTAACAGGGGGGTCTGGGGGGGGTCTGCCCCCCACCCGACTTAGGCCAGACCCCCCCCCCCGGATGGGGACCCCTCCCCCCCCGAGACGATTTCGCCGACCCTCCTCCCTCCGATTTTTCTGGCAAGTAAATTTTTGAGCAAATTTTTGCAATTTTTTACAATTTCAGACACAAAAATTGCGAAAATCGCCTGCAAAACAGCACTTGTTAGCTGTATTTCAGCCCACCTGTATTTTCTGTTCTGACTTCTCGGAATCCTGAGGACTGGGAGGATTACAAACGCATTCGAAACTTCACAATATCCCTGGAACGTGAGGCTAAAGCAGATCATTTCCAAAGAGAGTTCAGGGAATCGAGAGGAAACAGCAGGAAACTCTGGCAAACTATCAGAGTGCTACTGCCTAAGAGACAAACAAGCTCAGACACTCTGGATAAGCAAGAAGATCTGAAACACGCCACTAAGTTTAATGAATACTTTACTAGTATCGGTCAAGAAGCAGTCGTCAGAAACCAGTCAGAGAGAACGCCTGAAGAAACAGCTAGTGCAGTTCCATTAACGGATGTCAGGTTTAAGCTGCGACCAATCTGCAAAACCGAATTTCTGCAGGTTATGAAGAATCTACCCAAGTTCAAAGCTCCAGGAAAAGATGGAGTAAATGGCTATGCACTTCAGCTTGCATTGCCTGTAGTTGGTGAACTACTCCTTCAACTGTACAATCAGTGTCTTGCTTCTGGGCTCTATCCCTCAGTCTGGAAGGAAGCTGTGGTTACTCCAATCCACAAATCTGGTGCACACGATCAACCTGAAAACTAAAGACCAATCTCACTGCTGCCTCTCTTTGGGAAAGCTTTGGAGCGGTTTGTGTATAACCAGCTTTACAAGCACGTTGAGAAGCTGATCTCTAACTGTCAGTATGGTTTTTTTTTGCGTGGGCGCTCAACTGAGCTTGCCATTCTCCACATCGCCAACAGTATTCAATGTGCGATTGGTCAGAAGAAAGTGACCACAATGGCCCTCCTGGACATGAGCAAAGCATTTGATTGCGTTGATCATGATATTCTGTTAGCAAAGCTCAAACGCTATGGCATCACAGGGCTGGAGGAAGACTGGATGCGATCTTACCTCTCAAATCGCACACAGTGCGTTCGAATTGGAACTGAAACTTCATCTTCACTTCCTCTCAGATCAGGTGTCTTGCAAGGTTCTACTCTTGGCCCGCTGTTATTCCTACTCTACATCAATGATCTACCAACAGTTGTCCAGGGAGCTCAGTGCACTCTTTTTGCAGACGATATCCAGCTGCGCATCCACTATAAGCCATCTGAAGCTCAAGCTGCCTGTGCCAGCCTACAAACAGATGTGGTAGCAGTATCGCAATGGTGTGCAGCCAATCATCTGAAAGTTAATGCAAAGAAAACTCAGGTGATCACTATCGGCACTGCGCAAAGCCGAAGGTTGATTGAGCATCCTGTGGAACTGCAGCTATCAGGTCAGCCCCTGGTGAATGTAGCAGAAGCTAAGAACCTTGGAGTTACTTTCGATCAAAACCTGAATTTTCTGCGCCATCTGGAAATCGTTTCTGGAAAGTGCAAGAGTGATTTGTTTGCGATCAGCCGGGTCAAATCCTGCTTGCCAAAAGACCTCCTAACACGGTTGATCGCTACTACAGTGCTGCCTAAGATCTATTATGCAGCTCCCGCGATACAAGCTGCACCACCCTCCTACATAAATCAGACCTATCTGCCAGTGGTCAACTTTGGAGCAAAGTTGGTAGATGGGCTGAGGAAGTTCGATCACGCCACAGAGTCAAGGAAAAAACTTGGATGGCTTGACCCCCAGACTGAGCTCAAGTACCGGACTCAATTATTCGCATACAAGCATTTCTTGGAGAACAGTCAAATTGTCGAACTGCGCATCAGTGAATGCAGAAGATCGTCGAGAATCAACCAAGTGCCACTGCTCCTAGTGCCGAATGTGACTGCCGATACTGCTAAGCGTGCCTTCTCACACCGCGCACCATCTCTGCTGAATGAAGCGTTTATAAATCTGCGTTTGAACTGCTTGGGAACCAGTCTCTTTGTCTGTTTTTAAATCTCGGCTGAAAGCTTTCTATGACAACTCTTTGTGCTAGTCTTGTTCACCACTGTTACACTCCACACATATTGTTTTATCCTCACACGTCATGATCTACATTCGTGTTTTTCATGTGACTAGCTCTGCTAAATCGTGTGCAGGAATAAAGTTTCTGATGAAGTTTCCCAAATTAGCGATTTTTGGCGATTTTTAGCCCAAAAATTGCGATTTTTTCGATTTTTGAGCGTTTTTTGGTGCCCACCCCCCTCCCCCAAAATTTTGGCTCAGACCCCCCCGGCCGGCGCCAGACCCCCCCAACCCCCCTCCCCCCATCGGCGGATGACCTGTTACATGTATGACATTCACAACTGTATTACGTTCACCTCTCTAGCCATCCTCTTTTTCCCAATGAGTAGGAAAACAAATTGCCTAAAGTTAAATTAAAAATTGTTTCTTTCAAAATCAAAAACTTCATATTTCTATATATTTTATTGTTCCTGTCATGATATGCAGTTCTTTGATAAACTAAATAGAGCGTATTTCGAAATTTTTCCAGAAAATATTGACAAGTACTGGTATTTTTTGAACGTTTTGATCCTAATCAGGTCTACTACACAGCTAAAACACTAAAACAAAGCGGTTAAATGCCTCAATGACCTTATAATTTCTAATAGTTGATTTAAACTAAACTCATAAGTCATAACTAAACTCGATTTTTTAGCTAACTCACTAAACTCAGAGAGCGAAATTAGTTACTAACTTTTACAGTTACGCACTTAACGCCGTTTATGGTTCGGGTACCTAGGGTAGTGGTACCATATATGGTACCCTACGTTCTGTGACTACAACTAGGCATGCGGGTTCTTTAGCTTTAGCTTATAACTAGAGTTTCAAAAGATGAGGGTTGTTCGGCTAGTGGGGGTATTTTACTACAAATCTGCTTTAGTCTCTGTGGTGTTCGACAGTGTCTAATTCCACATTTTTCTTTTTTCTGCTTTCATTTTTCCGGGCGGGCACAAATCGCCTCCGCAAGAAGTTGGAAAATGGAAAATATAAAAAATGGAAAATGCTTCCCAACAATTTGGAAATTAGGAAAACATGCACAATAACAACCAACATCACCGGCTGCAAAAAAATTTGCATATCAGTAGCGCGGGCAATTCGGCAACGGTATGAGGTCCCGCCATCACAATAGACTCATATGTCTTTCCAAAAGTTTCACAACGGAAGAATGGCTATGATTGCGGAGTTTTCGTCTGTGCTTTTGCTGCGTTCATCTTCATGTCATCTGATTGTCGGATTTTAGCTGCACAAGTGCCGATTCTAACAGCAATTGAGCACTTACATGCACTACGCATGCACATATATCGTAAACTTCACTTACAGGCTGATGTATAGCACTGGAGCCAGCTTTGTGTCTGTCTACCTATCTTTTTCTGCACAAGACCTTTTGTCCTTTTAGTCATCACTGTGACTACGTACTGACGCTGCCTGCAATTTAGAAATCGACTTCTGAGATCTATGCTCAAAGAAAAATAACCCTATTTACAGTCATAAACGCGACTCCAAATCTATTTTAGCTTAGATTTAGATTTGTTGTCACCAAAACGCAGTGATGACAGGTAGATAAATGGGATGGACTTTTTTTTATATTTCGACTTATTGAATGAAACAATTTTGCGACAAGCAGTCGTTTCCAGCATGAGCTGTTGCGTCCATTTTACCCTTAGTTAGTGCTTATTTCCCTTTCCTTATGGCGCAACTTGCGATTTTCCAACTTTCCTACTTTCGGGAAGGCGATTTGTGACATTGAAAAACCTGCGAAACTAGGTGTACCACTGTGTACCGCACGTCCTCACCGTTTCCGTTTTTCTGGGGAGGCGATTTGTATACGCGCCGAGATCTACAGGCCGCCCCTACTAATTTCTGTCATTTTTTTACAATAAATAGCAAGTTTAAGTTGAATTAAAAGTGCGGCCAGATGCGTGTGAGTGGCGACCCTTCCGTGCCGCTTTCCAGTGGCGACAGTCCGATTTCGCGTCTGCCAGACGACTTGTTATTTTCCATTTTTCAACTGCTCTCCGGCACAATCGAGGAGAAGATGAAGCTGGAACTGGTCTGTCAGTCGTTTCGTCTACTCATCAAAGACCGGTGCAGCTGGAAATTTGACCACCTCCTTGCTCTATCCTTTGATGCCGAATCAGTAAGCATCTTCATAAACCACAAATGGTTTCCCTTCCATTTGGGGCCGAACCTCCTTCGCAACCTGCTCGACCGAATCTCATTGAGGCTTCTTTCACTAACCGACGCTCCGATGCCCGACGACGCCGCCACCGTTATCCAACTAGTGTTGACCATTTCTGCTTGCAGTGACTCGATAAAAGTGCGAAAGTTCAGCCTGTGTAGATCAGATCCTGGCTGGGGTCCTGATTACGACCCTTCCGATTCGGTCGCCTCACTGATCTCTGCCTTTGGCCCTAGTGCCAGCTCAACAGTGGAGCTTATAAAAGTAGGCGACAGAGGAGATGAGGTGCTGGGAAGTTTTGATGACAACTGCGCACTGCAGTTCTGGAGTTTCGTCCATTCTTCGCAGAACCTCAGACACCTGGACATCTTGGTCAGTGCTTGGTCAGTGGCAGTGGAGGCTTATATGGTGGACGTGATGCACCATATTCGCGGTCTCGAATCCATCAGATTGAACCTAGAGAACGATGGCTTCATGGACAACGGACCTCTGATCGACTTGATCAACAGCCAGCCGAATCTGACTAGCCTAGAAGTGATAATTCCTCTGTTTACCAGCCATTCTTCTGAGGAGTTTATCGAAGCTCTCAGCCCGGCCTTGCGCAGCCGCCTTGTCAGGCTGGGTATTTACATGGACCCAAGAGAGATTGAAGAGCATGAGTGTCTGAGACGGCTTTGCAATTACTTTCCGAACTTGACCAAACTGACTGTCGAATCTCATGACAGCCTGTTGTGGCACCGGGAGACGGTGCTTGGGCTGGCCGAAAATATCATCGACAATTACAGCCGCCGCGGAGAGTACAAGTTTCTGTTGGACTTGCTTGCGGGCGGAAATGACACAGCTGATGCCATGTACGATTGTCACAGACTTTCGAACAACACCGAAGGGCGAGGAGCGAAGATTATGATCGTCAATGAAGACCTGTTCTGCCTGAAAGACGGACTGGAGCTACAGCTGTTCATGTAGGCTCAAACGTAAATAGCTTCCTTCCTAAACTCTGAGGAGCTGAGTTGGACCGCCTTGCCAACTAGGGCCCGACCGGATACAAATTTCTACCGGATCCGGATCCGGATACGCCCATATCCGGCCGGATCCGGATCCGGATATGCCGGATATCATTATTGAACTTAAAATTTTTTAGAATGCAATAAACCACATATATGTATATGTACATTTCTTTGTTCTATAACAGTTTATTCAAAGCAACATCTAATAATTGTAGTTCAAACTATGGTTGGATGATATCGGGTTTTTGCGATGCATGTGATATTGCATTTGAATATATGCATGCAATCTCTAGTGCATATTGATATTGCATATATCATATGCATGCAAAAATTAGATATGTACATATTTTTTGCATATTTGCATATTTTATCACTGCAGCTAGAAATTGATAACTGGACGATTTCCAAGCATTTTCGAGTTTGATCGGAATGTCTATGCAATCTTTAGCATTTATTAGGCATACCTATTTTACAGATACAGACCTCATCTGGAAAAAACAGAAGGGGAAACACAGTTTCGCATGAAAGTTCAGCTCATTTCGTAATTTTTAGATAAAAATGGTCGATATCACAGACTTTTGGCTAAGTTATTGTTTGCATGTTTAAATTTGTTCTCTCTAATGTGGTATACTTAGCCGACCTTTTGGTAGACCTGTCCTAGTTTTACAAACTAAAAACTTATGAATTTGAAAAATCTCAGTTGAGATTTCCATTCTTTGCGAGTTGAGTTTAGAGTTTCAAGCCATTCATCTCCATTCTGCAACTGAAAAGAGACGCTTTGATCTCTGTAAAGTACAGATTTACAGTATAAACTTGCCTCAATAATAGCTAGTTTTTTATTTTAGATTTTATATTTTTAATTAAATGAAAAATTAGCAAAAACAAGGCGACTATCCTAAACATAGAAATCCAGCCTGCTTGGCTGTTTTGTGATGTTCATTGTATCACATTAGTATTATTATTTTTGTCAAGAGTTTGTTTTGGCCAAGTCCTAGCCTGCTCGCCTTCTGTAGCTTGGAGTTATGCCCTTCCGAAATGAACTGACCCGAATTTTCAGATGTCAATTTTGAACGTCAATATCTCAAGAACCCTTCATCGGATCTTTGCCAAATTTTGCAAGTTAACCAATCTTTATATGGACTTAAGAACCTGAAGAGCTCAGCTTTTTCACACAACCGGTTAAAATCTGGCAGATTTTTACATTTAGTCAAGGCCGATAGGAGCACTCAAATACTTCCTGGCAAGCTGAAAAACTGTTTTAGAACCATACAACTGCCGCATTTAACAAACATTGGGTCGAATGCAATATTTATGTTCAAAATACTTTAAAAATTACGTTTTCTCATCTGTGACTGATATCCGGCATATCCGGCAGGTAATATCCGGATCCGGTACCGGATCCGGATATGGTCATATCCGGCCGGATCCGGATCCGGATATCCGGTCGGGCCCTATTGCCAACCCCTCAGATTAGATACTAAATATTGTATTTGGAGTTTGGTTTAGTACGGTTTATTTCACTTAGAACTTATATAAATATAAAACTGCTGATAATCTGCACCTTCTTCAGTACTACCGTTGTACGCACACTACTACCTATTAGAGATGTTCACGAGCGTAAAAATCGCGTCTCGGCTCGGCTCGATTGTGAGCTCTGTTTAGGTCAGCTCGTTTCGGCTCGTTTGTAAGCACCTCCAAGCTCGCTCGAGCTCGGCTCGCGAGCTTTAAATTTGGCGGAAAGCTCGGAAAAATAGAAAAGTAACACCTTAAAATCAATACCTAAAGCTTTTCCTCACTAATTACGCCATTTTTATCGTTGATACCGGTATAATAATGAAGCAAACATAGAAATTAAACGAAAATTAGCCTCCAAAAGCACAATATTTTCAAAATTTGATTAAAATTACACATTTTAAAGTGTGTTGCGCGTTCTGGGCTCGGCTCGGCTCGGACCGCGAGCTTTCTAACCTTGATAAGCTCGCTCGATCTGGGCTCGCGAGCCGAGCCGAGCTTTTTCAGGCTCGTGAACATCTCTACTACCTATCTTACCACAACACCTAGCATAGCCTAGGTCTGTACCCGGATTCGTAACTAGAGAAGGAATGTAGAAAGAACTATCTATCCTAAAATCCTAACAATTAGTTACTCCCAGAAATCCACCCCTTCCAGACCCAAGACTTTGTCGATTTGCTTATAGCGTTGTCTTCTCTCTTCGGACCCGGTTTCCTCCGTTTGAACCTGCTTCAGAATTTTCTGACTCAACGGCGTTCCCTCCTGCGAATCTCTCTCCATACTCTGCACTGCAGCCTCCAGCGATTCCATTTTAATGCCCAACTCCCGAAAAATCCGTGCGATCTCTTTCTCTCTGTCGGCCAACAAATCCTCGAACTCGATGTAAACTATCTCAGCCATCTCTTTAGCCTTGTAATAGACCGAGTAAGGCGTGGCGTAGATTACATAAGCATTGTCAATGCAATCCGGCGATTTCAGCTTCAACATTATATCGCCTTCCATTCTGGCGAAGCCCAGAAACCATTTCGCAAAGGCAGGACAGACATTCCAAATTGGCATGTAAATGTCAGAAGCACTGGCACTTATTTGCGTTCGTGCCACCGAATTTATGCATTTTGAGCCGTTTCGACGCCAGGAAAAGAACTGTCTGACATTTGGAAGAAGGCGGATGACGTCTGGTAGAATTCTGGTACCGTTGGACTGGGTTTTCAGGACGTACGTTTGATCTGGACGTTGGTTCTTGCAAAGAACATTGAAACTGGCCACTATTAGGTTGTGGTACTGTGTCTGGCTAATTTTGCCTTCGTTGTAAAATATCGGAATCAGGGTGAACATGTCCGGTTCGCCTAGAACCACGCAGTTTGGGGCCGTTTGCAGGATTTGACAGAGAAGAGTAGAGCCTGACCGGGCCGTGTTCGAGAAATAAACCACTGGACCAGACGGTTTGCCTATCTAAAACGCAAACGTGGAGCAAAAATTCATTTTTGAGAACTCAAGTTTTTTACCATATCTCCAAATTTGCAGAACTCTTCCAAAGTCATTCTAGCTAACTGTGTCGCATTGTCCATCTGTGTCATGTAAATGAAGGGAGCCTTTGAAGCATTGTATTCTTCGATATGGGTGGGAAGTTTAGTGAAATAAACGTGTTCTTTGGTCATTCCATAAACGCTCCAATTTGGAGCTCGCAACAAGTCAGCAGATACGAATTGTTTGTGAACGAAAATAAAGTTGACTTTCGGTCGGGTCAGGTCGGTGGGCAGGATGTTTTGTCGGTAGAGAATACGTAAAAGTTCGCATGAACTTTCTTCACCGTTCTCTTCCGATTTTCGACGTTCCCGGGCGGAATACAGTTCCAGAAAGTAATGAAGAAAACAAGCAAAAACTTGGTAAACGAAATAAGCGGCGAGTCTTAATTTGGATACCATAGCTGGTTGGACTAAACTTTGAGAGGGAGATCTGAGGCCGTATGCACGCGGTTAGAACTAGGCCTAGATCTAGCGGTTTTCTGCTTAGAACTAGAAATCGGCGCTAGTACTAAACTAACTGGTATGCACGCGTTTTTAGTGCTTAGGACTACCTAGTTAGTACTAGCCAAATCGCCTAGACTGCTCCGGAGCTTACTAAACAGCCCTAGTTTGTTCTTTTTTGTTGCTTGTAAGATTATTTTTGAGCAATTTTTGCCTCGCATTCAAGCACAGAATACTACCCTAGCTATTGGTACTGGCATAGATAGCTTACGCATAGCAAAAACGACATTACGTATAGCTCTTATTTACTGGCTATCTATTCCTTTTCCGCTACCATCAGCTGATTGTTCACCCGGCCGTTTTGAATACAATAAAATCCGACTAAAATTTCATGTCCATAAATGCTGAAAAATACAATACTTTCTATTCTTGTCTGCAAGTGGCTAATTGTCTGGTACCGTAGCAAAATCTGTTTAGTGAAGCTATAGCTGCAGAATGCACAGTAGTAGTTAGAATTTCGGTAACTTAAGGAGGCAAGATGTGGGTCATCATCATGCAAGCAACTTAGACCGACGAATCAATTATTGGAATAAAAGTTTTTTACTATTTCCAAAATCCTGTATTATCTTTAGATTAGAATGTTTTTAACAGCAAAATGCAACTTTCTATCGGATTTGTTGTGGTTTTGCATTTTTTAACTGAACAAATGTGACTAACGGACATTTTTTGGTTTATTGGCAAGCAATTGATTTGCGGACAGACTTGCATCGCCGGCGCGAAATTGCGACAACGATCTGCTTATTGACTACCACACACTCACACTTCGGGGAGCTGAGACAAATTGCCAATCTTTCTGTTACTGTTACTTTGATTTAGAGTCACTTCTTTCAACGTATTTCAACGTACGTAGATTTTTTTGGATGGTGTTGTTCTGAAAGAGTAGGGTATTACAGTCGGATAACCATCTAGCTCCCCATTTCATAGATATACTTGACTTTGACCGGCCATTTATGCTGCTGCGACAATACTAAGACACGTCATAGTTGAATTTTAGATGTCTGCAGCAAAGAGGGCATGTTAAAGGAATCAGATGACGAGGATAGACTTGATAAGCACACCTATTGCCCTTGCATTACGGTTACACAGCACGCTTTTCTTACTAGAGTTAGAACTAGAATTAGAACTAACGCGAGCATACCACTAGAAACTTAGCTCTAGTTCTAGTTCTAACTAGCCCTAGTACTAGGCCAAAGTTAGTACTAACTAGCCCAAAACGCCTGCATACGGCCTCTGAGTTGATTATTAATAAGTGTGAGAGTAATAAGAACCATGGACCACTGTATATAATGGATGCCCAACTAAATTTTTATCGATACGGAAGTTGCGCGACTGTGAAAACTGAAAAATCGCTGGGAAATGGCAGAAGTATGATACACAGAAACTTAAAGCAAGTGTTTACTAAAGTTTATCGCCACAAAAATCGCTGGCGAGATAGACTTAAATTACAAATTCCACAAAGAATGGTTGGCTTGTATCTCATATGATGATGAATTTTTGTTACAGATGAAATCAAAAGTCTATTGGATTTTACAAATGCTGCCTGCCATATCACTTTACTGACGATCTGTAAAGAAAGTCCTAGCCTCTGACTACGGTAGCGCGAATGCACTCTAGGCAGAGGTTGGAGACATGTTTTGGAATGCTAACTGAACAGGCATCTTCTCTGGTGCCGGTACCGGAATGCTTTCAAAGCGTGTCATTAGCCAAGTTAGTCTGCCGCAGTCTGTCAGGGGATGCCAGCCAACCACCAGTAAAGTTTTCAAGATCAGCGGTCACTTTACTTTACAGATTGAAAGTGATAAAAGATTGAGCCAATAAGTGCTATATATACCCTTATAAACTCTTGATAAGATGTTAAAGGTCATGTTGTCATTTACCATTTGAAAAATTGAAAAGCTCTGACTTAAACGGTAGCTGCCTTCTAATCTACACGTTCATCTAAGTGAAATTGTGAAAATGTAAGCCACTTTTCGCACCAAACTTGCAGAATATTTAGCCAACCGTGTTGTTAATTTTTGCTGAAAATTTGAGCCAAATCGGTAAGGAAATGACTGAGAACGAAACGTTTAAGTGAAGGCAGGAAAAGCGATGGGACATTTTTTATATCTATTCTATACTGTATATATTCCCGAGCCCCTAAACACTCGGCCCATGCAGGTTCTAATCTGGCTGCACCTCACCGACCTAGCACAAACAAGAGAACTATTCGATCCGATGTGCGGGGGGCCTTTACGGCCCTACGCTCAGACCTTGCGATCCATAATCCATACAAATTGAGTTTGTTTGCAGATGATACAACGTTGAGTCTTGCAGATGCCGCTTCAGTCAACCACGCGGTAGATATCATTGAACGTTTCGGTACCGTATCTGGCTTAAAGGTAAACACTAGTAAGACTGAATGCTTAGGACTTGGTTCGTGTAAAAATCGTACTGGTAACTGTGGTCCCTTTACGATGAGTACACAAGCTATACGTATTCTTGGCATATATTTCTCGCATGACGAACAGATTATACAACAGAAAAATTTTGGAGATAAAATTGCGAAGATGAACCGCACATTATCAGTTTGGTTGTCTAGAGGGCTAACAATTGAAGGACGCATTAATGTAGCGCGCACCTTGGGTCTATCACAGCTTATCTACCCAATGACTGTGCTAAAATGTTCTGATAGGGAGAAGAAACAAATTGAAAAATGCTTATACAGATTCATTTGGAGAGATGGAAAGCCGAAAGTAAAGATGAAAACATTGATTCAAGATTACCACTTGGGAGGACTGAAGGCTCCAAGCGTAGTAATAAGCAACGATTCCATCAAGCTTAAATGGGTTGCTAGATTAGCAAAGAGTTCTCCGTGCAAATGGGCTGCGATTGGCTTGCGAAAACTCAAACAATATGGAGGAATCTTAACACTTCTAGAAAGTCGTTTTAATTGGAACGAAGTGAAAAGCAAAATAAACCCCTTTTATAGTGAACTCCTGAAAGTGTATGTAGAATACTGGGATAATGTTATGTTTAAGAGACCTGCTTATGAGCCACTGCTGGCTAGAAGCATTTTCAACAATAAGGATGTGAAGTTAGGACAACCTAAGCGTATGTACTTTAACCCTAATCTGAAAGAAAACGGAATCACTCAAGTAAGACACTTGTTAGGAGATCAGGGTTTATTTATGGATTATCAGGAAGTGATGGTGAAGCATCCAGCCTTGGCTATAGACAGGAAGCAGTGGAAAAAGTTGTGGACCGCATTGCCCCGTACATGGCGAAACGAAATTTCAGATAACTGGAATGGGTTGCTTCAAGCTTATCAGGCATACAATCCTGCAGTAAAGGATGCAACTAAGCTAAGTATTCCACTGTATAAAATATACAAGCTAGCCAAGATGTATGAAAGTCCTACAGCACAAAAACGATGGATGGATAAATATTGGGTTACAGAGGATTTATTTGAAAAAGCCTGTCTACGGGCACACCGTTTGTTACCTGATGTTAAATTGCGGAATTTTCAATACCGTGTGTTGCATAGGATAGTTCCAACATACATGTAGGAGGGGGGGGGGGGTTTGGGGGGGGTTTAGCCCCCCCCAGGCCCGATTTTCGGCAAAAAAACCCCCCCAGCCGAATTCTGGGGGGGGGGGGTTTTTTCTGAAACCCTATTTTGGGTTACAAACTGCTAAAATTCAGGGTTTCAAGACTTATATACCGTAATTTAGCATTTCAAAAGCCCTAAATAGGGTTCCGGAACCCTAGTTAGGGTTTCAGAAACCCAAAGTAATGCCTCCGGAACCCTATTTAGGGTTTCAGAAACCCTAAATAGTGTTCCGAAACCCTGTTTTGGGTACCTGAAAGCCTAAATAGGGTTCCGGAGCCCTAATTTGGGTTTCAAAAGCCCTAAATAGGGTTCCGAAACCCTGTTTTGGGTTTCTGAAACCCTAAATAGGGTTCCGGAACCCTAATTTTGGTTTCTGAAACCCTAAATAGGGTTCCGGAACCCTAATTTGGGTTTCTGAAACCCTAAATAGGGTTCCGGAACCCTAATTTGGGTTTCTGAAACCCTAAATAGGGTTCCGGAACCCTAATTTGGGTTTCTGAAACCCTAATTTGGGTTTCTGAAACCCTAAATAGGGTTCCGGAACCCTACTTTGGGTTTCAAAAACCCTAAATAGGGTTACGGAACCCTAATTTGGGTTTCACAGAGACTAAACAGGGTTTCTGGAGGCCCAAATAGGGTTCCGGAACCCTAATTTGGGTTTCACAGAGACTAAACAGGGTTTCTGGAGGCCCAAAGTAGGGTTCCGGAACCCTAATTTGGGTTTCAAAAGCCCTAAATAGGGTTCCGGAGCCCTAATTTGGGTCTCAAAAACCCTAAACAGGGTTTCAGTGCCCTAATTTTTGTTTCAAAATCTCTAAATAGGGTTCCAGATACGCATTTTAGCTCTATTCTGTCGAGTAAAATAGAGCTTTTTTGCATGTTTAAATCAAAAACATGTTTTTTGCACGTTTTTAATAAAAAATAGGATTTTCTGCACATTTTAAACCAATAAATAGGGTTTTATAGGGAATTTTTGCACTTCTGACAGGATTTTTACCGCATTTTTAGTCCTCAAAACCCTGTTTTGAGCCCAAAAAAAGGTCGCTAAAACCCACTTTTGGACACCAAAAAAAGGTCGCTGAAACCCCCTTTGGAAATAGTGCTGAAACCCTATTTTGGATCTGGAAACCCCCCCCCCCAGCCGAAAACCCAGCTACATGTATGAGTTCCAACGAAGCAGTATTTATTCTATAGAAGAATAGTAGACGATATGAATTGTAAACAGTGCCATTTGCAGAAAACTGATACAGTGGAGCACATGCTCTATTATTGCGTGGTAGCTAAAAAAGCATGGAGAATGTTAGAATCACTTATTCTTGAAATTGAACACCAGGAGGTAACATTTGATCTAATCTCAGCACTATTTGGACAAATCCATGACCTGTTTGTAAATGCAACAGTTTTGAATCTGTTAGGCATTTATACGAAAGGGTTTATATTACTGTTGGAAAGTCCGGGGTTAAAAAAATAAGTTCAGGTTCAAGTCAAGTCCAACATCCAAATTTCAGGTTCAAGTCCAGGTTCAAGTCCATCATCTAAAAAACCTGGACAATAGGTTCAGGTTCAAGTCCATTGATAATTTCAAGAATTGTTGAAATTTTGCACTGCTCACAACTTTTCTGAGCTATATAAGCCTGTCTACTCGTAATGAAAGACGAAAACCACATTTTATGGGGCAGTAGTTTCGTTTTCTCCCATATTCAGTTTGAAAAATAGGTGTAAAAACAAGAAACCATGAAAAAGTTGTGCAATCCAACCGAAAATTTGACAAATTTTGCCTAAATTTTCACTGAAATTTTGAACCTATTGAGTGAGTCCAGAAAAACGAAATAGGTTCAAGTCCGGCTGAAATAAAATAGGTTCAGGTTCAGGTTCAAGTCCACAGATTTCAGGTTAAAAACCTATTAATAAGTCCAGGTTCAAGTCGGACTTGCCAACAGTAGTTTATATACAGTTTAGCTCGACGGGAAGTTAAAGATTTTTCCGACATGACCTTTAGGCATTTTATAAAGGCAAGCTTGAAAACTGCACATTTGGCCAGCATAATGTTGAAGAAGGAAGATGCCTTTACCGCAATTTGGGACAAATACTTGCGTTTCTTTCTGATTCAGCATTGAGTAGGGAAACATAACACCATTCTCTTAAAAGTTTCAAGTATCGAGATAAACTGCTCTATACAACATTTTGTGCAACAAGGATCCGAGCCCAGCTGCTGTGTGTGTACTAACCCACATGTGTTTCACTAACCCATTTCAGAAATAAAACTTTGTTCGTAAAAAAAATAAGTGCTATATATACCCTTATAAACTCTTGATAAGATGTTAAAGGTCATGTTGTCATTTACCATTTGAAAAATTGAAAAGCTCTGACTTAAACGGTAGCTGCCTTCTAATCTACACGTTCATCTAAGTGAAATTGTGAAAATGTAAGCCACTTTTCGCACCAAACTTGCAGAATATTTAGCCAACCGTGTTGTTAATTTTTGCTGAAAATTTGAGCCAAATCGGTAAGGAAATGACTGAGAACGAAACGTTTAAGTGAAGGCAGGAAAAGCGATGGGACATTTTTTATATCTATTCTATACTGTATATATTCCCGAGCCCCTAAACACTCGGCCCATGCAGGTTCTAATCTGGCTGCACCTCACCGACCTAGCACAAACAAGAGAACTATTCGATCCGATGTGCGGGGGGGGGCCTTTACGGCCCTACGCTCAGACCTTGCGATCCATTGCGCAACCCCCGTAGTTTCGTCATCTCGGACGTTTCCCTTCTATCACTGCCAGCCACTCTAGCCATGCTGTTGGACGCCAGGTACTAAGGAAGTCCCTGGCGCGTTTGACGTCATGGTGATGTCGGCTCCCAACGTCCGCTAGGTCCGCCCCTAGGGCGAGAGAGGCCCCCCTGCCTTGTCGGTTTCCGTGGACAACTCCTGACGTCATTGCTCTTTCTCCAAGTTGGCATGCTGTAGGAGCGGCTTCGGTGCTGTGGCAGATCCAGTTGGTTCCCATTTTATCTACTCGCTGTAACCAGCTTTCGGTGGCCTGGGTGGAGCGTTGTGCCGACGACCAACTCTTTGCAGCAAGAAACTTGCCACGCCGAGAGGATGAACCACTACAACCACTAGGGATGCAGCGGCCGCCGTGACTCAGAGGCAGCGAGCTACCCACTGAGCCACCGACGCGGCTAAGAGAACTATTAAAGAGCGCGCGAAGGTGAAAGATAGCGTGAGTGCAAAGAAAAATGGTGCGAGGAAGCTGATACAATGTACAATGTATGTATGCCTGCTAGAAGCTTGGACAATTGCCTATTTTGCTTCGGCGAGGAGCTATCGTAACAACTTTTACTCGTTCAAAAACAAAAAATTTGTTTTCGAAATTTTGTCCGTCAGAGCGTCGAGTCAAACACACAAGCCATGGGAAAACTGACGCGCAACCAACATCCGTATCGATGGTTAAAGGAAGGCACCCTCTTATGGACGTCCAGTATCTCCAGTGGCCCATGTAAGAAGGTGCGTCGCGTCGCCTTGATAATATGGAATTAGACCACCAGACAGGACCCACTCAATAGATTTGCAACAGGATATTCAGCGTACTTGGTACAGTACGCAAAACTGTTCTTGGCTTTGAATTTCTCCCTATCCAATAGAATCTGAATGAAACCACGGAATTTTTGAGAATTTGGACTCCAAATTAAAGTGCATTTCAAAATTGAGTGCATTCTGAGTTTGTTTTCGAAAAAATCGCAAAAAATAACAATTTTCTTCTCGGGACCTCAAAATACAGTAATCCAGTGATGACGGCTATGTCAGAAATAGATTCCTCAGCCGTGGACACCTTTATTGCCTTCTCAATCGAGCGTTTCCTTTGCAACAGAATCATATAAAAGCAATATATCATTTTTCGTGTCAGCATCAGAAAATACAGTAATCCAGTGATTATAGTTATGTCAGCAATGGATTCCCTAGCCATGAAAACCCTTAGTGCCAACTCTATCGCGCATTTCTTTGCTGCTGGAACAATGTAAATTGACAAAAAAAATATTTTCGTGCCAGGACCAGTGTGGTGCACTTTTTATCTAGGTAACTAGGTATACCTAGTATTACCTAAAGTCTGTTCAAAAATCTTTGGCGCTGGGTACATCCGGTAGTGTCCCGAATTTATGCGTGGTGTGAACCCCATACATGTATATATGGATCTGTTCCTCTCATCAACGAGACTACTATACTGTTCTCGAAATTTGCATATTGAACTTAAGGTAGAAGCAAGAAGCCTGACAAAAAAATCGACTTTTTTGGCAAAGCGCCAATTTTTCTGCCGATACCAGATTCGCATTCCCCAACCTTCAGGCATCTCAAAAATACTACCATATATGGGTCTACGATCAACCCTACCAAAGTTACAGTCGATTTTCTAACGCCGACAAGCGGTCAAAATTTTGCAACAAACAGAAACCGAGTGGATTCTGAATGGCCTATAAAAAAGCATAAACAGCCGTCAAACCGAAAAACATCGAATTTACTGGAAACACTGGACTTGAGCGATGTAACCGTTAGGGACCTCCTGAGGTTGATTAAAGCCTCGGGTATACCTAACCGCTAGATATCCCCCAAGGCTGGTTGAGCCTTGCGTTGGTGATAGTATCCGAAATGAAGAGAGATGATATGGGGTAATGAAATGGACATGTTGGTCTGATCATAGGGCCGTACAGGCCCCCCAATATATCGGATCGGATCGGATCGGGTCTACGATCAACCCTACCAAAGTTACACTCGATTTTCTAACGCCGACAAGCAGTCAAAATTTTGTTCTCCCATAGTTAAGCACAATAATTCATTCACGGTGGAGAACTTTTGGCCTTAAGCATAGGACGGCGCGGACAAATAGAAAATCAATCTATGTAGCAGTGATTGGTCGCGCGCTGGTATGTTACGCCCACAAATTTCTAAAGACCCTCCCGTTGCTATGCAACGGCTGGCGCTGGCCTTAGCAACGGCTCCTCCGCCGGCGCCACCGTTTAACACACAAGCTAAGCTGCTTGTTTGGGTGACGAGACGGCCCGCTTTCCAATAGATGTAGGCGTTTTATGCCTCAATTCCAGAATATGGGGCAGGCATTTGTGCTTTGAATTGAACACTTTATGTGGCACCTAATCTGTAAAAATTCTTGCACACTTGCTATAAAAAGTAACTGTTGTTATTAGTTATTCAAAGGTTGTTCCTATTCCTGTAGCATCGTCAACATCTGTTTCAAGGCAGGGTTGGTGCAAGAAGTAGTCCAAACTTCTAGATAATACCTGTACCCAGAGTACCACAGAAAAGAAGCCTACCGGCCGCTTATATTCGGATCGGCGCTAAAGCGCCTAACATCTATTGATTAATAGCTTGATTCGGCCGCCGCAAGCTCGCTCGCCCGGCGGCCGACCGAGCGTAGTCGCGTGCTGATTGGCCGAACGAGAATTTGCACGATTTGCAGAAACGACAAATGGCCAAACTCCGCCCAAAGTTCTCCACCGTGTTCAAGATCGAACACATGGGGGTTTTTTCTTCCAACCAATTTCAGCTTCACGGTTCTATATTACTTCGGACATGCTGAATCCAGACGTCACATTGGTTTTGCTCTACAACTTTGATTTTTGCTGGAAATTTGACCTCGAAATTAGGGTGTACACCTGAATTTCATGAAAAGCCTTACCCAACGTATCTTGTGTGGCCCTGGTCAAAACCCCATACATGTACACATGGATCTGTTCCCCTCATCAACGAGATTACTATACTGTTCTTGAAATTTGCATATTATGCTTTGCTTAGAAGAAAGGGGCCTGACAAAAAAATCGACTTTTTTGGTAAAGCGCCAAATTTTGAAAATGCACCACACTGGCCAGGACCACATACTACAGTACCCGAATGGCTTCAGACTGGCTTGAAATCGATTCGGAATACTACAAAACATATTTATAACCGCAGTGCAGGGCTAAAATGTACCTATGTACTACCAGAGAAAAAATTATATGACCTAATCGTGCAAAAACCGGCATTACGGTATCAGGGTCAATTTTTCAGGGTTCTTTTGCATCAGAATCGACGTAAAACTAACACTAAATATATGAATTTCAACCAAATCGGTTGATCTGCTCCCGAGTTAGGGGCCGTCCATAAACGACGTCGTTCCAAAATCCCGATTTTTCGGACCCCCCTCCCCCCCAAAATCGTCTTGCGTCGTTTCTGGGGACCCCCTCCCCTAGGCGACGTCGTTTTCCGTTTACCCCCCCCCCGATAAAAGTGCAGTACATGCAGTACTGTCATGTTTTCTTGTTGCCATACTGTACAATGAATTGAATAGATCCCTTCAGCCACTCTGGGAAGCTTTTCTGAATGTAGAAATCTTTGACAGAATGTACCTAAATCGAAAATAATACATTCAAAGTTCCCTAAAATTCCGAAAAAAGCGACGTCGTTTTCTGCTAACCCCCTCCCCCTCCTGGTGCGTCGTCTATCGTCGCATTTCAGCCGACCCCCGCTCACCCCCTCTGGAACGACGTCGTTTATTTATGGACGGCCCCTATTGCAACCCCCCAGAAAGCTGAAAATCGACAAAAACGACCATTTTTCGTATTTTCGGCCAACTTTGACGGTGTATATCTCTGGAACCGTTCAATCTAGAATCAATATGAATACGTTTTTGAAATCCACATGGTCTCTGGATTCTGGTTCACTAAAAAATCGCATTCAGCCCAATTACGCGCCGATTACTTTCATTGCGCAAATTAGCGTTATAAGGGAACGTTGCGCAGATTAGGTTACACGACTGTACAGAGACTGGCCCCTCTACAACTTTGGTTATGAAGCAAAAAGCGCTCCCACGTTTCCATAACTAGTTATTCACAAAAAACACAAAATGCACTCAATTTTGAAATCTACATACCATACATGTAACTGGGGTCTGGAGGTCTGCCCCCCACCCGACATAGGCTATAGGTTATGGGGACCCCCCGAGACGATTTTTCCCACCCCTCCGATTTTCTGGCAAGTAATTTTTTGAGCAAATGCTTGCGATTTTTTGCAATTTCAGACAGAAAATTTGCCAAAATCGCCTGTGAAATCAGCAGTTTTATACATGTATTTCAGCCAGAATTAGCGATTTTTAGCAGTTTTTAGCCGAAAAATTGCGATTTTTTCGATGCTGCTGGGCGATAGTTCCCCAGGTCTTACCAGTGCCTTTGGGCCTCAGGGCAACGGTCTATGGTTGCAAAGGAGCTTCGGCTCCCCAAAAATTTTAAGAAAATTAGGAAGGGACAAGAATTGTGACGGTGTTGTAGGCACAGTCGCACATTGCATTGCAGAGTGCAGCAGACACATGTATTCGATGCACTATTTCGCATTTAAAATTTAGTGTGCAAGGTTGCTATGGTTGCTGCCTGCAGACATTTGCAATAAGAGTCAACCGTTTATACATGCAGGAGAGTACACAACATACTGCCACATTCTAACCTCTCTTTGCATTTAGATTAGCACGTTACCTTAGGGGGAGTGCAAAAATTACGTAATGGTATTTTTGCCCATTTTCGGAACCCCCTCCCCCCGGATAATCGCCCGTAATAATTTTCTGACCCCCCTCCCTTAATTACGTAATAATTTGGCTACCCCCCGAAATTTCAATTTTTTGAAGAGATAGAGCCGAAATTTCTGCGTTCAATTCCATGTAAAATGACGTTTTTTATAAAATAACATCTGTATACAGTAACAATTGTTAATTTTCTTAGTTTTGTTTATTGATGAGCTACAACTATGTACACATGTATAGTCTCAGTTTTACATAGAAGCCATCATTTATGTTGCTTTTTGTTAACCCACTCGAAATAATCGGACACAAATATGTGTCACGAACCTTTCGACGAGCCATTAGAATTCAATTCCGAGCCGATTCGCGATCTTTTTGACCCTTTCAATTGTTCATGTCAGGGCACCTATATGTTCAAGTACCACCCGAGCCTTTGGTTCGGATTTTTCGGTTGGAGGTTCGGCCTCCAACTTTCACATGAACCTTTATCCGTACCTATAGGGACATCAACCTGAACCTCCACATGTACCTTTAGTCAGCATTACGAACATATTTTCAGGTGGAAATTATGAACTTTTACATGGACGTTTCTTTCTATTATGAGTATATGCATACCCGAACATTGAATATGTTCGTTTTGAGGGCTTCAATCGGAACTATTGTGAAATTTCTGCTAATTTTTGTTCTGCTGTATATCGAACTTCAGGACAACCATTGTGACAGTGGTCTGACGAAGACTAGTTAAGGTTTTTGTGCCGCGGTGGTGCATCAGGCTGATTGAAGTGGCTGTGCTAAATGCACACCGCATCTTTCAGCGGATTCCTAATGTGGCGGCAACTATACCAGTGCCACGGCTTTCAGGTTAGCATTTACGCTTTCAAGTTCAATTACAGTACAAGTGCATTTCAGACTCGATCTTCTTTACCAATTGTAGCAGACAGGTCGTCTGCTGGAGCCTAACCCGAATGCCCCTCTGCAACCGGACACGCCTAACTCAGGGTTCATACGGATCAGGGAAGTCAGGGAGGTCAGGGAAAAGTCAGGGAATTTAAAAATGGTCAGGGAAAAGTCAGGGAATTTCAGATCTGGTCAGGGAAAATTATAGGGATTTTTTAAAATTTTCTCGCCCTGGTTGGGCAGCTGCCAAACCAGGCCTCGTCAAACTCTGAAACTGTTAATTCCGGTTAATTTTACGCCAAGACTACCTTTTAAATGCGTTTTTGAAAGCTATTTCTTCAAAATTTTCTCGCCCTGGATGGGCAGCGGCCCAACCAGGCCTAGTCAAACCCTGAAACTGTTCATTCTTGTTAACTTCATGCTCGGAATACCTGTTGAAATACGATTAGTTTTTAATACCAAATTCACCCTTTGATTTTAGAAAATTATTGGATGTGCTACCGTATATGTTAATATCTGCCGATGCAAAAGAAATGACAAAATTAGGTGCTTGAAAACATTTACTGTTTTATGAGTTTGCTTGTAGAAAGTCAGGGAATTTTAGCACTCAGGTCAGGGAAAGTCAGGAAAAAGTGAGGGAATTTGGAAAACCCTGATCCGTATGAATCCTGTGACTTGAACGAACGGTTCGCTCTCCTCCAGCCACAACTGACCACCACAAAGGCCAATGCTTGGTTCACTCAATTTGACCTCCTAAGATTCCGCCTAAAGCCCTTATGCCGCACCCCGCTCAAAGGCTTGTCGCGACAACCATCGGTCGTTGCATGGCACACGCGCAAAGAAAAGACGCTAATACTATGTACTACCGTTGTCAGGTTCGCTTGTGTGTTGGTATGTGTGTCTGGCTCTTTCACTGTAGGCCGAACTTCTTCAATGACACGAAATGTAATGGCAAACCTAACAAATATGCTATGTGTAACGCTTGCACTCCTGTTTGATGTTGCCGTCTACGTCTTGGTTGTTTGTTTCTAAACTGCTAGTAAATACACGTCTGCTGCATCAGCAAAGTAAACAGGAAAAGAACATCAGTTCGCTTTGATATAGGTAGAGAAAACATAGGCACAGAATTGATATCGAAAAAAGGTCGCAATTTATAGGTACAGAAGAGATAGGTACAGAAATGATCATGGAAAGGTTCATATATATGTTCGTAGATATGTTCTTAAAGTTGTTCCGATTTGACATCGAAAGGTTCGTCTCGGAAACCCAAATGTTCGTAGAATTTTCGATGAAGGTTCTTCTGGAATTTGACTTGAATCCGAACCTTTCAATGGTTCTGCATTTTTTGGTTCGACTGAGGTGAACCAAAAACGTCCATTCTGAACTGCGAATCTGAACCTTTAGTTCGGATCGATAGCCTCGGAATGAATCCGAATCTCCAACTTGCAAATCCGAGGATAACAGAAAAAGGGGCCATCATTCCGAGTGGGTTAAAGTTGAAACCAATGTGTATTATCATAGATTTTAGGGCTGCTGCCATATCACTTGACTGATGATCGATGGTCATAAAACAGAGTTCGTGCGGGACCCGAAAAGTCAGGGAGTCATGGAAAAGTCAGGGAATTTGGTGTCCGGTCAGGGAAAAAATTGATAGCAGTAGAATCATCTCTCGCCCAAAGGGCCCTGTCAGAGCTTTACACACCACCCTTTTAAAAATGACTTTGACTTTCCACAGCTACTACAAATTTAAATTTTACCCTCAGAATACCGTTTAAATGCGTTTTTCAGAGCCAATTTCTAAACACTTCGCACCCTTCTTAGAATGTTCTCACTCTGATTGGTCAGGGAAATTTGACTTTGGTCAGGAAATCTTGCTCTGAAAAAGCCGCATGAGCCCTGTAAAAAATGGAGTCAATAAGTGCTATACCCTTATAAACTATTACAAACTCTTATCAAACAGGTCTCAAAGGTCACTGTTGCCATTTAGCATTTGAAAAATTGGAAAGCCCTGACTTAAACGGTAGCTATTCTCTAATCCAAGTGTTGATCTAAGTGAAATTGAGAAATGTAACATGTACTGTACGTAAAAACAATTAAAATTATGACCACTTCAGTGATTTGTGCACTTTGAAAAAATTACGTAATGAAGCCGCCAACCCCCCTCCCCCACCGTAATGATTAGTAATCTTTTGGCGAACCCCCCCTCCCCCCTCATGCCATTACGTAATTTTTGCACGCCCCCTTAGGGCCCATGGCAGGCAATGACATTCAACACCAAAAGCTAACCGACCGCACCCACCGCAACGACCATATGGGCACCTACAAACCTGCTTTCCGTTGAACTTGCACAATGCACGTGCACCATCACACTCTAAAATATGCATGACGTGTACAGTCAGCACTAAACATATTTTCCATACAAAATTCTGCCAAATACGTAACTGCTTAAGAAGGGCAAAGGGTGCAGTGCCGCAGACGTAGGAGAACAGCCCACCATGCTCGTTCCTACTCCAGCACAATCTTCGCGTGTAAAACTATGTTAAAAACATACCTTTTAATGGCTTCTTTGCGTGGGGCGGTTCCACTCGAGCTTATAGTAATTATTCCATGATTCTGAAATTACTTTCGGGTAGCTAATTAATCAAAACACAAATTTAGAGCTTCGAGCGATCTAAAGTCTGTTCAAAAATCTTTGGCGCTTGGTACATCCGGCACTGTCCTGAATTTATACGTGGTGTGAACCCCATACATGTATACATATATGGATCTGTTCCTCTTACCAACGACACTACTATACTGTACTCGAAATTTGCATATTGAACTTTAGTTAGAAGGAAGAGGCCTGACAAAAAAATCGACTTTTTTGGCAAAGCGCCAATTTTTTGTGCCGATACCAGATTCGCATTCCCCAACCTTCAGGCATCTCGAAAATACTACCATATATGGGTCTGCGATCAACCCTACCAAAGTTACACTCGATTTCCTAATGCCGACAAGCGGTCAAATTTTTGCTCTCCCATAGTTAAGCACAAAAATTCATTCAAGATCGAACACATGGGGTTTTTTTTCCTCCAACCAATTTCAGCTTCACGGTTCTATATTATTTCGGACATGCTGAATCCAGCGGTCACATTGCATTTGCTCTACAGCTTTAATTTTTGCTAGAAATTTGACCTCGAATTTAGGGTGTCCACCTAAATTTCAGAAAGGCATAGCCCAACATATCTTATGTGGCCCTGGTCAAAACGCCATACATGTATATATGGATCTGTTCCTCTCATCAATGAGATTACTGTACTGTTCTTGAAATTTGCATATTGTACTTTGCTTAGAAGAAAGGGGCCTGACAAAAAATCGACCTTTTGGAATAAGAAAACCGAAAAATTTTGCACAAAACGGAAAACGAGTGGATTCAGCATGGCGTACATATAAAAAAGCATAAAAAGCGCCCAAATATCACTCAAACCGAAGAACAGCCAATTTACTGGGAACATATGTACCATACCGATGGTTGCGAATTGAACAAGAAGTGAGAGGAGGAAGCAGAAGAGAGCGATGCGAGCCATTTTCTAAGCGCCAACCTTGAAGCAGCAGAGCAGACACTACAGACAGACAGTTGATTAGACAGATTTATTCTACATCAACTGAACTCTCAGCTGCCATTGCAAAGTGTAGTAAGTAAGTAAGTTTATTCCCAGACCAGATGCACACGTGTATAGTTGCATAATGTAGAGGGGAGCGTTGGCTACATACAAGTACATATAAAAATATAGGGGGGTCTAGAGGATAGTTTTTGAGAAAAAAATATAAAAAACCGTATCTCGCCAATAATTTTTGAACCGACTTTAGACTACTGTTGGCAAAATATTGAATTTGTGGAATACATAACATATACATATACATATATGTTTTCCGATGACGAATACATATACATAATATGTATACAGTATGTATTCTTTCAAAAAATATGTACATAAAATACATATTATACATATTTTTTCAAAGCCAGGTTTTAAGTTGAAAAATGCTGCTAAAAGAGTTGCTTGTGACTGAAATTAGAAAGGGTCTACGCTTGGACCTGATTAGCATGAAATTGATTCAGTACGTCAGTCAAATTAGCAATAATTTCCACATTTACGTTCTGTTAAAAATCCTTCACGTACAGTCAGTCCTTTTCTGTATGGGAGACCTGTGCAATGAACTTTGTTTTTGAAACCGCAATGGCCAATAATTTCGTCTAGGTCAACTAGCAAACGAAAAGAGCATTTTCTCCTACCATTTATCCATTGAATTTGAAAATCTAAATGTTCCCTCATTAGAACTCCTTTTGGTCGCCTCGCACCACTTTACACCGTGATGGTATTACTCAATTAAAACACCAAATCTGTGGTTTTTCTACCACTGGAGCAAATTCAGACATTGGCATCCTAAGAAAATGTAATTTCATGCTATGGATGGCAGGCTGAGACTTGAAAATGCAGCATTTCGTCAGAAATTCAATATGCATTTTCAAATATGTATTTCAAATACATAGTGGCCTCAGAATACATATACATAAACATATTCTCTGAGGAATACATAAACATATACATATACATATATGTATTCCAAAAATAATACATAATATGTATTTTTTACATATACATATACATATGTATTCCACAGTACTTTAGACCCCTCAATAGATTTGCAACAAACTATTCAGTGTGGTCGGACAGTACGTAAAACTGTTCTTTGGCTTTGAATTCTTCCCTATCGAATAGAATCTGAATGAAACCAGAGAATTTTTGAGAAATTGGACTCCAAACTATAGTGCATTTAAAAATTGAGTGCATTCTGTGTTTTTTGCAGAGAACTCCTTATAGAAGCGTTGGAGCGCTTTATGCCTATAACCAAAGTCGTAGAGGGGCCCGAGCTCGGTACTGTGGTGCAGCCTAATCTGCGCAACGCGCCATGGTAATGCTAATTTGCGCAACGAAAAAATCAGCTTTTTGTAGTTGGGATGGACGCGAGTTTTACGAATCTACAACCATGGGGATTTCAAAATGTATTCATATTGTTTCTGAGTCGAACGGTTCCAGAGATATACACTGTCAAAGTTCACCGAAAATGCGAAAAATGGCCGTTTCAGATTTCTGGAGGGATTGAAATTACTCGGGAGCAGCTAAACCGATTTGGTTGAAATGCATACATATCCAATGTAGTGTAAAATTTAGTTCTATGTCGTTTCAGACATACAAGAACCCTGAGAACTTGACCCTGACACAGTAATCCAGGTTATTCTAAGATTAGGTCATTTGATTTTTTCTGCTAGTATTTCAAGCACGTCGGGTACTGTGGTATGTATGTGGTCCTGCACGAAAATAACTTTTTGACAATTTACATTGTTCCTGCGGCAACGAAATGCCTGATAGAGTAGGCACTAAGTAGTTTTCATGTTTAGGGAATCCATTGCTGACATAATTATAATCACTGGATTACTGTATTTTGTGGTCCTGACACGAAAAATGCTATTTTCCGTATATACAGTATAGATAAAAAAATGTCCCATCGCTTTTTCGGCCTTCACTCAAACGTTTCGTTCTCAGTCACTTCTTTACCGATTTGGCTCAAATTTTCAGCAAAAATTAACAACATGGTTGGCTAATTATTCTGCAAGTTTAGTGCCAAAATTCCGACTCATTCTGGTTTTATGACCCGAAAACTAGGAATGAGGGTGGTCCACGCAAATTTATTTTTTTTCGGTAATACAAGGAGTACAGTCCTGAAACTTGCAGGAATGATTGGTGCTGCTATTGGGCATAGCATACTAAGCGGGCAGCCCTGTAGCTCAAAGGGCACTAAAATGGGGGAATTTCAAAACATGAGTGAAAATCCCATAGTTAAGAAATCCGCACCTTCTAAAATCAAAGCACTGAAATACTGAATCTGTTGTTAATCAACACAGATTGTAGCAGGAACTTCGACAAATAAATGAACCTGATATTTAAACTCTGTTCCACACCATAGAAACCATCCCTGCAGCGTTTTTTGAAAATTGAAAATCTTTAGAATCGTCATTTTGCCGGTTTTACGAAGAAAAGTCATATTTCGTCATGTTTTTGAAATTCTCCAATTTTAGTGCCCTTTGAGCTACAGGGCTGCCCGCTTAGTATGTTATGCCCAATCATTCCTGCAAGTTTCAGGCCTGTACTCCTTGTATTACCGAAAAAAAATTAAATTTGCGTGGACCACCCTCATTCCTAGTTTTCGGGTCATAAAACCAGTGAGTCGGCATTTTGGCACCACACTTGCAGAATATTTAGCCAACCATGTTGTTAATTTTTGCTGAAAATTTGAGCCAAATCGGTAAAGAAGTGACTGAGAACGAAACGTTTGAGTGAAGGCCGAAAAAGCGATGGGACATTTTTTTATCTATACTGTATGTTTCTGTTGCAAGGAAACGCTCGATAGAGAAGGCGATAAAAGTGTTCACGGTTGGTGAATTTATTTCTAACATAGCCGTCATCACTGGATTACTGTATTTTGAGGTCCCGAAAAAAAATTGTAGAAACAAAAATTTTTTCGATTTTTGACTGTTTTTTAGTGCCCAACCCCCCTCCCAAAATTTGGGCTCAGACCCCCGGGCAGGCGCAAGACCCCCAACCCCCTCCCCCTTCAGCGGATGACCTGTTACATGTACAATGTATGGTACGTACTATAGATATCTGCCACCCACTGCTGGGCGGTAATTGCCCAGGTCTGCCTTCGGGCCGAAGACCAACGGTCTGTGGTTGCAAAGAGCTTCGGCTCCCCAAAAATTTAAAGAAAATTAGGAAGGGACAAGAATTGTGACGGTGTTGTAGGCACATTCGCACATTGCTGACACATGTATTCGATGCACTATTTTGCATTTAAAATTTTGACTGTGCAAGGTTGCTTTGCTTGCTGCCTGCAGACATTTGCAATAAGAGTCAACCGTTTATACAAGCAGGAGAGTACACAACATACTGCCAGATTCTAACCTCTCTTTGCATTTAGATTAGCAACTAGCCTTGGGTCCATATACCGTTACTGTACCGTGGTCTCGGTGGGCAACCACAAAAAACGCCAGTAGCTAACCCAATGCACCTTTCGTTGGTGGGGCAGGGACCATATGGGCACCTACAAAACTGCTTTCCGTTTTCCCTGCACCATCCGTCACACACTAAAATATGCATGACGTGTACAGTCAGCACTAAACACACATACATAACATAAGTATTTTCCATACAAAATTCTGCCAAATAACTGCTTAAAGGGTGCAGCATCGCAGACGCAGGAGCACAGCTCACTATGCTCGTTCCTACTTTCCAGCACAATCTTCGCGTGTAAAGCTATGTAAAAAACATACCTTTTAATGGCTTCTTTGCGTGGGGGCGTTTCCGCTCGAGCTTATAGAAATTATTCCATGATTCTGAAATTACTTTCGGGTAGCTAATTAATCAAAACACAAATTTAGAGCTTCAAGCGATCTAGTTAAAATTTCATGACATGGAATTTTGTGCTTTTGTGGTCTTGAGATGAGACGCATTTATCATCTTGTGACATGGCCAGATCTGGCCCCTCCGCAGATGTTACATGTTATGATTTTGTGTCAAATAGACAGTTACGGTATGCGTGTCAAGTGAATGGGCACAGTTTTTCGACTTTAGAGTACTTAGAAAACCATGTCGCCTGCTGCCTGAACAACTCAACGCTGGAGGGAAAATATAGACAAAAAACAAAGATCTTTTCTATTGGATTCAATCAGAGGAATTCAGCAGGCTGGGGAACGAATTATTGCATTCACATAATACACACAGTCAATTAAGTCATTTTGTGCGCGGCTATTCTTAATTTCAGGAAGACCGACACCGAGGATGTCTTATTTAGCTAGCTAGCTGTAGTTCGTGTTCTGTAAATTTGAATTAAATTTGGATTCAAACGACGCTCTTTTCAGAGATTACAAGCGCAAGTAGAATACCCTTTAAAGGCTGTACAGGCTAAGCTATGTTTCGCTGCCGAATTGCGAGGGAAGCGTGTGCATTTCACTTATGCAATACGCGCTGATTATCCTATTTAGATAGAGTGACACTATCCCTCACATATTTGGAACCGAGGGCTTCTATTCAGCACTGTGATCAGGTTTTAGGCTTCTACATAGGTAGGTTCGGGACGAATGAACCTTAGGATTATGCTAGACTTACTTTTAGATTCAATCTTAGTCTTAAGTTAGTATGGTAGATTCCCTAATCGGGGTAGTGCTCCATAATTGCCGAATGTTTTTTGTCAGAAAATCTGCAAATTCCTAACGCAGTGTCTCATGTTTTAGTGTTGAAAACCCCAAAGACTATGTCAAATACAGCAGCTAGAAACAAACGGATCTAAGGAAGCTAAAAGTTTGGCAACAAGCAGAAACCGAGTGGATTCTGAATGGTCTATAAAAACCGTAATAATGGCGCACAAAAAAGAACAGCCAATTTATTAGAAACATATGTACCATACCGATGGTTGCGAATTGAACAAGAAGTGAGAGGAGGGAGCAGAAGAGAGCGATGCGAGCCATTTTTCTAGCACCAAACTTGAAGCAGCAGAGCAGACACTACAGACAGACAGTTGATTAGACAGATTTATTCCACATCAACTGAACTCTCAGCTGCTATTGCAAAGTGCAATAAGTAAGTAAGTTTATTCCCTGACCACACACACACGTGTACAGTAATAGATATACAAAGTAACGATGGTTCCGATATAAGTCAAGGAAAAGGCATTCTGCTATTATAGCCATAATAGCTGTCTTATAATCCAGGCCCATCTATTGGATGGATTATACAGCGTGTCCCAAAAAAATTACAACATTTCTTTTTGCTGCCATTTTCGCAATTTTTGACCAAATTGTCTGAAATTTGAAACATACGTAAGTGCCAAAAAAGTGGGAATTTTATGTGTTAAAATTTGGTGCATCAGGATTGACGGAGTCCTGAGAAATTTAACAATATATAAAATTGAGAAATTTCAATTAAATGTACTTAGAAACAGCATCAAAAATGGAAACTTCTCTTTTTGCTGTATCTTCTTTAATTTAGGTCGGAATCATACATGGGCCGGAAAAATGGGTTGGGGGTAGTCAAAATCCGAAAATTTGGGGGTGGGCCTGCCGGTTTGGGGGGGAGCGGTCGCGGCGATTTTGGTGGGCGGGGTCAGGAACAAAAGTCGGCTTCCCAGGTGGGTGGGTGGGGTCGTTTGGGGGGGGGTCGAGCCCAAGTTGGGGGTGGGCAACCCCCCAGACCCCCCGGCCCATGTATGGTCAATAGTGTACCCGACCTATTTTGACCCGCTGAGTTCAAAAATGGCCTTTGTTTTAATCTATAATTGCTCCTTTTGGAGATATATGAATATTAATGCAAATTTGGTTTGATCAGTAATATCTCAAAAATGAACAGCAGTAGAGAAAAACAAAGGCCATTTTTTAACTCAGCGGGTCAAAATAGGTCGGGTACACTATTGACTGACAAAAGGTTCCCTTGAGAAATGCATGAATTCTGAACATTTATTCCAGGATTACGGCTTGTCATGGCATGTTTCTTAATGAAAATTCAGAGGTCCATAACTTGGGACAGGGTGGCCGTAGCGCAAAAATATGATTATATTCTGAATCAGCGGAGAAAACTGCACCAGATAGATACCACATTATGCCCAGATTTGACAGATAACTTACTGTCTGAGTACCAGGGCATAAGCACCATATAGGCAGGTCAAGAGCGGTCAGATTGAAAAACAGATGTCATTTTCGTAATCGGCGGAAAAAACTGCATTAGGTGATATACATTTTATGGCTCTGTACCCTACATGCGACTGAATTGAGTCACCTTTCAAATGAGCATGTTATAGCGACAGGGAGTGCAGCCTTTTTCTTCCCAGGGCGTTACCAGGGCGAGAAAATTTTGAAAATTTAGCCTTCAAAAACGCATTTAAAAGGCATTCTGAGCACTAAATAAACAGTTTTGGTACAAGTCGGGTCGGGACCATATTTTAGACCTACCGGTCTGGTCTGTCAATAATATTGAGTCCCATTCATCAAACATATATCCATACATACATATATATATTGAAAGATATTTATATTTAGCCTTTGCATTCCTTTGTTCATTGTTGTGTCTATTTCACTGGTAAACGTGTTTCCCTCTTCATTTGGTGCCGAGACCAAAATCGTTTTGTTGTGTTGTGCACTCCCAAGCCTACAGCCTACAACCTATCAAGCCTACTACGGCGCCGACCAAGCCTACCATGCCTCGAACAAAGAAAACTGCTGTCACTCACCGCAAGACGTCTCCCAAATCCGACCACACCTCTCCGGATCCTTCCCGCTCTTCTTCTCGCTCGTCCTTACACTTCTCCGTCAGTCAACTCAACCTCCCAGGTGCTCTTCCCGTTCATCTACCCTCTGCTCCTACTACTGCCGAACCTCCTGGCAAACACACGCTTATGCAACTGCTGGACCAACAACGTCAAGAAGCCGCACAACAACGCCGAGAAGCAGCCGCTCAACAACAACAACTCGTTCAATGGATGACGGAGAATCAACGGCAAATGGCAGAGAATCAACGGCAAATGGCAGAGCAGCATCAAGAGCAACAACGTCAAATGGCAGATCGCTACGAGCGGCTCCTCGCCACCTTTCATGAACGGCCCCCTGTTGCGCATCCACAACTTACGGTCAATCTTCCCCGCCCGACAATCTACCGTTTTCTTCAATCAGCCAACGATATCACTTTCGCCAGATGGTCCGAGGAAGTCACTCATTATGTGCGCCAGTCCGGTCTCCCATGGTACAGAGTCCGTGAAGATGCACTTGATCCAATGGCACGTCAGCAATTCCACTCCATTCCGCCTGGGCAGACAGAATCGTTGGAGGCAGCTCTTGCCGCTCTTGAACCACTACTTCAGCCCGAGGAGACACAGATTCAGCTTGCGCTCAACCTCCTACAACTGAAATGCGACCCGGATGTGGTCAAGCTCACGCATCAATTCAAGGCGCAGACGGCTCGTATTGTCAATCTGGAAACCGCTCTTACTGCCATCTACATCAGCCTCTTACCCAATGAAATCAAAAGGCGAATGATCCACTATCTCTCTGATGATGCGCACCCTCATGATATCCACTCTGTTACTACGGAAGCGGTCAAATACTACAATTCGGAACAAGTGGCCAACAGTTCTCTCACGCTCTCCGGGCAAAATGGTTCCGGTTCTCGAGACTCATTGGCCACCGGACTCAAAGCCCCCAGACAACGCTCAGCCCCTACTATCTGCTTCAAGTGTGGACGTCCCGGTCACCTTGCCAACGCCTGCCATTCTCAGCCAGTGTCTGCCAAGTCAACCCCTGTGTCTCCAGTTCAGCCGGTCGTTCGTCGCCTTGTATACAAATCACCGCGTCCTCCCAGCCCAAGTTCACAGTTCACTGATCATCGCCGCTCTCCAATCGTTTCTTCCGTCTCTCCGGTGTTGGGTGCGGTCAGATGGTTCAATCCTGCCTATGGCTACGGTTTTGTGACGCGCTTCGACAACAATCAAGACTACTTTGTCCATGCCTCTGCGGTCATTTCTCCTCACCCCTCTCAGTCGGCTCCTCAGTTGTGCCCCGGTGAAGCAGTTCGTTTCAACATCGCTGCGGATCCCTTTGGCCGGACCGACTGTGCTGTCAACGTTATTGGTTCTCCCTTCGATCAAAGCTCTCCTGATTCTCGCTCTCCTACCGTTCATGACTCCAGACGACCGTCAGGCTCAGATGTGCCCATGGAACGACGTTCGTCTGAGGGGGAGTGATGAAAGATATTTATATTTAGCCTTTGCATTCCTTTGTTCATTGTTGTGTCTATTTCACTGGTAAACGTGTTTCCCTCTTCAATATATATACAGTATGTCCACATATACGTACATATACATATATATATATATATATATATATTCCCGAGCCCCTAAACACTCGGCCCATACAGGTCTCTAATCTGATGGCACCTCACCGACCTACCACAAGAGAAATGTGAAAGAGCGCGCGAAGATGGAAGATAGCGTGACTGCAAAGAAGAATGGATATTGATAATATGGAATTGGACCACCAGACCAGACTCCCTCCAGTACGCAAAACAGTTCTTGGCTTTGAATTTCTCCCTATCGAATAGAATCTGAATGAAACGAATGAATAAAATGAAAATCTGAAAAAAAATTACTTACTTAAAACCACAGAATTTTTGAGAATTTGGACTCCAAATTATAGTGCATTTCAAAATTGAGTGCATTCTGTGCTTGTTTTCGAAAAATTGCAAAAAATAACAATTTTCTTGTCGGGAGCTCAAAATAGAGTAATCCAGTGATGACGGCTATGTCAGAAATACGTAGATTCCTCAACTGTGCACACCTTTATTGCCTTCTCTATCGAGCGTTTCCTTTGCAACAGAAACATATAAAAGCAATATATCATTTTTCGTGTCAGGACCACAAAATACAGTAATCCAGTGATTATAGTTATGTCAGCAATGGATTCCCTAGCCATGAAAACCCTTAGTGCCAACTCTATCGCGCATTTCTTTGCTGCAGGAACAATGTAAATTGACAAAAAAGTTATTTTCGTGCCAGGACCACATACTACAGTACCCGAATGGCTTCAGACTGGCTTGAAATCGATTCGGAATACTAGAAAACATATTTATAACCGCAGTGCAGGGCTAAAATGTACCTATCTATATACTACCAGAGAAAAAATGATATGACCTAATCGTGGAAAAACCGGTATTACGGTATCAGGGTCAATTTTTCAGGGTTCTTTTGCATCAGAATCGACGTAAAACTAACACTATACATATATGTGAATTTCAACCAAATCGGTTGAGCTGCTCCCGAGTTATTGCAACCCCCCAAAAATCTGAAAATCGCCAAAACGACCATTTTTCGCACTTTCGGCCAACTTTGACGGTGTATATCTCTGGAACCGTTCGATCTAGAATCATATGAATACATTTTTGAAATCCACATGGTCTCTAGATTCTGGTTCACTAAAAATCGCATTCAGCCCAATTACGCGCCGATTACTTTCCTTGCGCAAATTAGCGTTAGAAGGGAACGTTGCACAGATTAGGTTACACGACTGTACAGAGACTGGCCCCTCTACAACTTTGGTTATGAAGCAAAAAGCGCTCCCACGTTTCCATAACTAGTTATTCACAAAAAACACAAAATGCACTCAATTTTGAAATCTACATACCATACATGTAACTGGGGTCTAGAGGTCTGCCCATACATGTACTAGGGGGGTTTGGGGGGTTACCCCCCTGCTGGAAAGGCCAACCCCCCCCGAGACAGGTTAAGAGACCCCTCCCCCCGACCAAAAAATACAAGTGGTGGTAGTGGCTCCAGTATTAACAAACTGGGTCAGAAATCACTAATTTTTAGCCCAAAATTCACTTGAAAAGCCTTTGGAAACCGAATTTGGCGTTTCCACTGCTGATATTTAAGAAAAATCGGTGTTTTTGGAAGCTCTTTTTGTCATTTTTTGCTTGTTTTTAGCTTTAAAACGCTATTTGGCAGCTTAAGAGTCAGTCTCTGGGCCAATCGAGTTTCAGTATTCAGACCCAAAAATGAAACTTTGGCGTGGAGGGCTCAAAGTTGGAGGACTAATACGTATGGATAGGTTATATAACCACCGCAAAGGATATCCCGATTCGACGCTCCACGCTCGAGATACGGCCTTCTGAAAATCGGTCCGCTTAACTATGGGACCAAAATTTCAAAATCGAATTTCTAGCGCACTAATCAGTATTGGGGCTTAAAAATTGGGGGTTTAGGGTAACTTTTAGAGTACTTTCAGAATCAACGGTCGAATTCCATTTTCAAGGAAAAAAATTTTTTTCGACCCCCATTGGAGCCCCCTAGCTCGTCTGGAACCCCCCTACACCGTTTTTTTTATTTCAGAATATTGTAGCGCTATCAATTCCCTACAGTTTGGTATAAGCCACATTTTCTGACCCGTGGAAGAAAGTGGTGAAATATGGCTTCAAATTTGAAAAATACTCAAATTTTTAGTTTTGGTTTTGGTTTTAGTAACTAAAAATTTGAGGATTTTTCAAATTTGAAGCCATATTTCACCACTTTCTTCCACGGGTCAGAAAATGTGGCTTATAAGAAACTGTTGGGAATTGATAGCGCTACAATATTCTGAAATTAAAAAAACGGTGTAGGGGGGGTTCCAGACGAGCTAGGGGGCTCCAAAGGGGGTCGAAAAAAATTTTTTTCATTGAAAATGGAATTCGACCGTTGATTCTGAAAGTACTCTAAACGTTACCCTAAACCCCCAATTTTTAAGTCCCAACACTGATTAGTGCGCTAGAAACTCCAGCAGGAAATTTTGGTGCAGTACCAAAACTAAAAATTTGAGGATTTTTCAACTTTGAAGCCATATTTCACCACTTTCTTCCACGGGTCAGCCAATGTGGCTTATACCAAACTGTAGGGAATTGATAGCGCTACAATATTCTGAAATAAAAAAAACGGTGTAGGGGGGGTTCCAGACGAGCTAGGGGGGCTCCAAAGGGGGTCGAAAAATTTTTTTTTCATTGAAAATGGAATTCGACCGTTGATTCTGAAAGTACTCTAAAAGTTACCCTAAACCCCCAATTTTTAAGTCCCAACACTGATTAGTGCGCTAGAAACTCCAGCAGGAAATTTTGGTGCAGTACCAAAACTAAAAATTTGAGGATTTTTCAACTTTGAAGCCATATTTCACCACTTTCTTCCACGGGTCAGCCAATGTGGCTTATACCAAACTGTAGGGAATTGATAGCGCTACAATATTCTGAAATAAAAAAAACGGTGTAGGGGGGTTCCAGACGAGCTAGGGGGCTCCAAAGGGGGTCGAAAAAAAATTTTTTTCATTGAAAATGGAATTCGACCGTTGATTCTGAAAGTACTCTAAAAGTTACCCTAAACCCCCAATTTTTAAGTCCCAACACTGATTAGTGCGCTAGAAACTCCAGCAGGAAATTTTGGTGCAGTACGAAAACTAAAAATTTGTGGATTTTTCAAATTTGAAGCCGTATTTCACCACTTTCTTCCACGGGTCAGCCAATGTGACTTATACCAAACTGTAGGGAATTGATAGCGCTACAATATTCTGAAATAAAAAAAAACGGTGTAGGGGGTTCCAGACGCGCTCGGGGGCTCCAAACGGGGTCAAAAAAATTTTTTTTCATTGAAAATGGAACTCGACCGTTGATTCTGAAAGTACTCTAAAAGTTACCCTATGCCCCCAATTTTTAAGTCCCAACACTGATTATTGCGCTAGAAATTCGATTTTGAAATTTTGGTCCCATAGTTAAGCGGACCGATTTTCAGAAGGCCGTATCTCGAGCGTGAAGCGTCGAATCGGGATATCCTTTGCGGTGGTTATATAACCTATCCATACGTATTAGTCGTCCAACTTTGAGCCCTCCACGCCAAAGTTTCATTTTTGGGGTCTGAATATGGCAAAGGACCAAGACTCGATCGGTTCAGAGACTGACTCTTAAAATAGCGAGTTTTAGCGTCCTTACTGAAAAAAACGTGCTAAAAACGCATTTCTAGGCGTTTTGGAGCTTTTCGAAATTTGGGACCCCCCACCTGGGGGAAACCCCCCTAGACCCCCCACCCGATGAAACCCCCCTGACCCCCCTCCCCCCAGGTCGGCCCGGAGCTGTTACATGTATGGGTCTGCCCGACATAGGCTATAGGTATGGGGACCCCCGAGACGATTTTTCCGACCCCTCCGATTTTCTGGCAAGTAATTTTTTGAGCAAATGCTTGCGATTTTTTGCAATTTCAGACAGAAAATTTGCCAAAATCGCCTGTGAAATCAGCACTGTTATACATGTATTTCAGCCAAAATTAGCGATTTTTAGCCGAAAAATTGCGATTTTTTTCGATGCTGCTGGGCGGTAATTGCCCAGGTCTTACCAGTGCCTTTGGGCCTCACGGCAACGGTCTATGGTTGCAAAGGAGCTTCGGCTCCCCAAAAATTTTAAGAAAATTAGGAAGGGACAAGTATTGTGACGGTGTTGTAAGCACATTCGCACATTGCAGACACATGTATTCGATGCACTATTTCGCATTTAAAATTTAGTGTGCGAGGTTGCTATGGTTGCTGCCTGCAGACATTTGCAATAAGAGTCAACCGTTTATACATGCAGGAGAGTACACAACATACTGCCACATTCTAACCTCTCTTTGCATTTAGATTAGCACGTAATCTTAGGACCATAAACCGTTACTTGTACCGTGATAGGCAATGACGGGCAGCGCGTTGAAGGGCTCTTATGAGTATGCGTGTCCTCTTCTGCTGGTACAGAATAAAGTTGAACAACAATGACATTGAACACCAAAAGCTATCCGACCGCACCCTCTGCAACGACCATATGTGCACCTACAAACCTGCTTTCCGTTGAACTTGCACAATGCACGTGCACCATCACACTCTAAAATATGCATGAGTTGAGTTCCTGGCCCAAGTAGTTCTTTTTATGAAAACGGATTCAAATGTCTGTAAACATCGACCAATCCTTTCCGTTCCATTAGCTGCTTAAGACGTCTTGCAGAGGGCGGCAGGTTGTCCCCCCACTCGCCCACCTATTTTATCTAGTTTGTTGTCTGTGACTACATTGAAATCACCTCCTATTATTACTTTCCGATCCTGCTCGCGGTTAGCCTCAATCCAATCTTCTAACTTCCTAAACATTGCTACACGTTCTACGTCATTATTCGGTGCGTACACACTGTAAATTAAAAGCTTTAAGCCGGACACTGTAACCTTAAGTTCAACTAGTCTACCCTCTCCATCTACCCGAAAATTTTCGAACACAATATGTGTTTTCTTTTCCAAAGAATTGCGGTACCTCTTGCATTTGTAGTGCCATGCGCAAAAACTGCATTTTCGTACCCAAGATGTCCTTTGAAAGCTATCTCAGTTGTTAGATCAGAATGCGTTTCTTGTAGAAGTATCATGTCAGCCCCCCTAGTTCTTTTCAAAAACTGCCCTACCTTCCTACGCTTTTTTCTCCTCCCCTAATCCAGCTGCATTGTAGCTTGCTAAGGCGAAGTTTGCCGCTATTGGGAAAGGCATCGCAGATCAACAGCCCACTTAAAAACGGTTGCTTAAATACGAATTCCGTCACTAGCACCACTGAATCCCAACCTGTCTCTGAATTACAATACGAACAACTGCTGTACAAGATTTTTCACTTAGTGAGGGTGTATTACCAGTAAAATGGAATCAACGCTCCTTCTATCCACAACGTTGACTTACACCCTCACAGAAACATGAAATCGGTTAAACAATGGATCGCCCCAGAGGGGGATCCGCACCCTCAAACGAATCTCAAGAAGGAGCATAAGCTCCAGACATTCAAGGACCGATGAGGTCCCGGCCAGACTCTGTTAACTTGCCAACTAGATCTGGGTACTGCCCCGTTTTATAGCAGGTGGCAGTACCCTTCCAAACACTTGACCACGCACCCATACAGAAACAAGGTTAAGAGTAGAAGAAACCAATAATCATAATCACATGGTGTCACAGATAAAAGTCGTTTTGTCGTTCAGTCTTCGAAGTTTGTAGTCTCTGCATGTTGAAACGCGTCTGTTCACAGTCTGTTATTCCGCTGGCTCGATGCAACAAAAACCGTTCTAATGTTCCACGAGGTTTTCATTTTCCCACTCTCAGTGAAATCTGCCCTGGTAAATGTGCAAACATCCAACAGTTTTGCAGCAATCCGTGCACTTGCAACCACATTGTTCCCAGAAAACATGGAAGGGGAGTGGCCTTCAGCACCCTCATCTTCCTACCTTCTCGATTGATTATCGGTTAATCCAGATCGATTTTCGGGGAATCAATAATAGAAAAAGTTCCTTGGGTCGGGATTCATCTTCTCCGAAAAAAACAGTCTTTAACTCTCGCTTGAAGGGCTGTTTGAGACGACTCCTCACAGCAGGCGCAACGCAA
>JASANB010004983.1:0-23677 GCA_030248155.1 Sabatieria punctata | reverse complement strand
TCACAACTCGGATCGATATCGGGCACTGCGGCAGCGAATTCGGGCTCTTGAACAACAAGCCATGCTACCACCACCATACTCACAGCAACCCCAGGCCATTCAGCTACCATCAGTCCGGGACTTGGCGCACGGAGCGCTTTCTCAACAAAGAGGGGATGTCGGAATGCACAGTGATGATGGATTCCATCGCGATTCGCAACCGGAAGATGGCGACAATGATGATCAAGAAAGTTAGATGATCCTATTTATTTTTGTTATCTGTACTCGTCATATTATCTCATAGTATCCACTGTATTCATGCCTATTGTCATAGTATTTCATTATATTCTTAGGATAGCTTTCAGTCATTTATTTCATTTATTTAGTCAATTATTTGTAGTTAGTTTAGTCTGTGCTTTGTATAGTTACAGTAGATTGTTTTCTATATATTCTTTATGTTATTCATTGTACCTTATACTAGTTTAAGCTTTTAGTCCAGATTTTGTGTTAGTAGCTGGTAGGCTAGGTCATGCGGGGACGCATGCTTTTGTAGGGGAAGGATGTTGAGTGTGTGGTTGTGAAAGGTATGTGTTGCTAGTGTGTGATGGAAAGGTTAAGCGTGTGTTGCGAATGTTTCAACCGGTCTGGAAAATGTTAGTATTTTGACGGATGGCATGGTCTGATTAAGTTGCTGTGTGCTGTGTGCGATTGGTGCGAGGGAGTCTGCGATAAAGCTGGGCTTCGGCGTGGTTGGTTGCCTCCTCGAGATTAGATCCACCGTGCGGGCGTAACACTAGGTATCGACCCTTCCCGGACAAATCTCAACTTTTTGTCTCCGATTTGGCTAAAATTTTGTATTTTGGTTTAATTTGACCTAAAAAGACATTTTATCACTTTCGCGGCCATTTTTGAGAGGGTCACTTTTTCGACCCAACCTCAGCTTTCGGCTTATAACTCGGGAACGAATCAACGTAGAAACTTGGGGATTGCATATTTAGAATCAGAGGAGCGATCGCTTTCAAACAGTGCCCTACTCAACCAGATTTCTGACAAAAAATTTTTTTCGAATCCCTTCCGGGCCCGATTTGACCCGCCTACAACCCCCATTCCGATAATTTTATTTCATGGAAATATAGCGCTATCAATTCGCTTTCGAACGCAGAAAAAAAATCGGCGAAAAAAATGGGGGGCAAATTGAGTTTTTGGGCCTTGAAAGTTGAAAATCAGAGAAATTTTACGTATATTTGCCTTTCAGCAGACATACACTGCAATGAGCAGAACATGGTCAATTGTGGACCGATGTCCAAGATTTCTGTCATACATATTACACAGTATCTCTTGCATACATTACACAATTCTGGACTTGCTTAATGCTTTCTGACACAAGGTTTCTGGCTTACATTTAAAAGATAATGAAGTCATGAGTCAAATTTGAGTTGTGCCCTGATTAGTAGCTGGTCACAGAGACTGTGACAGCTTTCTACAGTCTTATTTATATAAAATTATTATGGAATGGTGATCCACCAAGCAACCAAAGCTTGAACTTTTATTTTTGACTGACACATATGGGCGCGCACTAAGTTTGAAAAACTTCAGTGGGTCATGATTCTTACTTTGGACGAACGATGGAGCAGCTTTGTGATTCAACTGCAGCAAGCACTATCATTTCAAGTAGCTGTACTAGTTGTCTGTTCAATCAGCTCTGTGGACAATCAAACTGTTTATGGTGTGCAGAAAATAAACGCCGCCACTTAGAGGATCATAACACTAAGGGAGACTACTGCACACCGGTGAATTGGGTTGGCTCTTGCCCTGTTGAGAACGAGTTGCATGTAAAGTATGGCTGGCTATAAGGTTACCAAGTGAAACTTCTATAATTATCTTTCTGTTCTAGAGGCCAAATAATATCTGAACCTGAAGCCAAGTCGCAACTACATGTATATTGTGAAAGTCACCTAAGTATTCGTACTGTAAACTATCTGTATGCAGATGCCAAGGCTGCTGTATTTGCAGTTCGACTCCACTGTGGTTCACATAACTCAGAAAGTCACTTTGCATACAGGTTGTCCATCACTGGTGTCTTGCCAAGAAATGACATAATGACTACTACAAGAAAGTGGCTTTCACAATACATAGTTGCGAACAGACATGGGCTAGCATTTCGGCTAAGGGGGGTAGAATTTCAATTCCTGAGGGGGGCTGATGGGGTTGGAGCGCCTGAGGAGGGTTGAGGGGGTGGTAAGCCAAAAAGTTCGATTTTTTACTAAAATCAATGGTTTTTTTGCATATTTTTCATTAAAATAAGCTATTCTGATCTCATTTACATCTAATCCAGGCATATTTTTATCATAATTTTCTATGCAAAATTCTTCCGAAAAATTCCTGAGGGGGTAGCGGTCGGCTGAGGGGGTAGGTCAGAGCCTGAGGGGGGCCAACCCCCTCAGCCCCCCCCATTGCCCTTGTCTGGTTGCGACTTGGCTTCAGGTTCAGATACTCTTTGGCCTCTAGAACAGAAAGATAATTATAGAAGTTTCAGTTGGTAACCTTATAACCAGCCATACTTCACATGCAACTCGTTCTCAACAGGGCAAGAGCCAACCCAATTCACCGGTGTGTGCAGTAGTCTCCTTTAGTGTTATGATCCTCTAAGTGGCAGCGTTTATTTTCTGCACACCATAAACATTTGGTTGGGGGCCGTCCATTAAACTACAACATTAAATTCAAAATTTTGCACCCTTCCCCCTATTCCTTATTGACTTTTGACCCCATAAAAACTATGACGTTTTTGGCTGATACCCCTAATTTACTTGGTACTGTGTCCGATATTGAAAAGTGTACAATAAAATTTACATAGTACTGGAGAAGCAATGAAAAAGAAACTTTTTGACCGTCATCTACCATTTTGGCACTTTGAAACTTGAACTGGGTTGAGTTTTTTTTGTAATATAAAGCAGCGGACAAAATATTCTTAGGCCCTAAAAACGTCGACGTCTTTGATACAACCCCCCACACATAAATAAGACAGTAGAAAGCTGTCACAGTCTCTGTGATCAGCTACTAATCAAAATTAGCAGAAATTAACAGTTTTGGGACACTTTTAACCCCCTCTTTTTCTTTTTCTAATCCCCCCCCACCCCCCCCCCTTCCCTCTCCCACCCCCCCCACCCCTAAACACCCCACCACCCACACCCACCCCACCCCACACCCCCTCTAAATTCACTCTCTTCCTACTAATCAGCACAACGCAAATCTGACTCATGACTTCATTATCTTTTAAATGTAAGCCAGAAGCCTTGCGTCAGAAAGCATTAAGCAAGTCCAGAATTGTGTAATTCATGCAAGAAATACTGTGTAATATGTATGACAGAAATCTTGGACATCGGTCCACAATTGACCATGTTCTGCTCATTGCAGTGTATGTCTGCTGAAAGGCAAATATATGTAAAATTTCACTGATTTTCAACTTTCAAGGCCCAAAAACTCAATTTGCCCCCCATTTTTTTTCTCGGTTTTTTTCTGCGTTCCAAAGCGAATTGATAGCGCTATATTTTCATGAAATAAAATTATCGGAATGGGGGTTGTAGGGGGGTCAAATCGGGCCCGGAAGGGATTAGAAAAAAATTTGTTGTCATAAATCTGGTTGAATAGGGTATCGTTTGAAAGAGATCGCTCTTCTGATTCTAAATAAGCAATCCCCAAGTTTCTACGTTGATTCGTTCCCGAGTTATAAGCCGAAATCTGAGGTTGGGTCGAAAAAGTGACCCTCTCAAAAATGGCCGGGAAAGTGATAAAACGTCTTTTTAGGTCAAATAAAACCAAAATACAAAATTTTAGCCAAATCGGAGACAAAAAGTTGAGATTTGTCCAGAGGTTAAGGAGCAAACAAAAGTCGATTCCTAGAAAAACTGGCTCTTAAATTAGAACTTGATGCAATATGACACTAAACCAAGAACCTTGTCCTGGTATGATCACAATAGCACTGAATACATAGACAAACATACATACATAATATTTGGTATCTGCAACATACAATGGACAAGTACAGCTGAATGTACAACAATCATTGATTTCTCGACCATATTTGTGTAGGCATTTTTAGCTTGATGACACCAGGGATTTGAAGTGTTTTCGAAAACAACGGTTTTTTATGGGTCGGAAAAACGAAAAAAAAACTCAAGCTGAAAATAGCCATTTCCGTTCACTTTTTTTTTCAAAGATGGTCTTTTACAGCGTGTAATGAGAAAAACTGTCTCATGAACGTTAGGAAAAACAGCAGAAAAGACTAAATTTGGCTTTATTGGACAAAAAATCAGATTGGTGACAGAAAATTTGTATATAGCGCTTAGAGATGTTCACGAGCCTAAAAATCTCGGCTCGGCTCGGCTCGATTGTGAGCTCTGTTTAGGTCAGCTCCTTTCAGCTCGTTTGTGCGAACCTCCAAGCTCGCTCCAGTTCTGCTCGCGAGCTTTAAGTTTGGCGGAAAGCTCGGAAAAATAGAAAAGTAACACCATAAATTCTATACCTATAGCTTTTTCTCACTAATTAGGTGGTTTTTTCTGTTTGTTAGCTTAAAATAATGCAGCAAACATAGAACTTAAACCAATCTTCGCTCCAAAAGCACAATATTTTCAAAGTTGATTAAATTTTACACGTTTTTAAGTTTGTAGCGCGTTTTGAGCTCGGCTCGTCTCGGACCGCGAGCTTTCTAACCTTAATAAGCTCGCTCGAACTGGGCTCGCGAGCCAAGCCGAGCCTTTTCAGACTCGGGACAGTAATAGCGCTTACTAGCGGGACCTCAGGGGCAGCGTTTCATGCCTGTTTCATGCAATATCTGTAAAATACGTCTATGTTTGGTCAGAAGACAGAAGAAGGCGTTAGAAAGCATTAGGAAGCAATAAGATTAGCTGGGTTACTCACAGCTTGAGGTGGAGTTTTTCTGCGAAATTGGAAAAAACCGGGAAAAAAACTGAAAAAAAGCCAGGCCGAGGTGTTTATAGGAAAAATATCCATCCCTGCTTGACTTGACGACACCCAGAACAGGGACGAATATTTTTGTAGGTTCACTGCTGATAAGTACCGTAATGGAGGAAATTTTAGACACCCATCACATAAAACTGTCTACCCGGGGTACACTATCTGGAGGGGTATCCTCTGCAGCACTCTCCGGTCGAGAAATCAGAGTGACTGATTAACTACCTTACAGCAGAGATAAGTGGTGAGTACTGTGTTGATGAGGGAGAGACAAAAAAGCACATGTAAATTCAAGAGCCGACAGAGACACATCAGAGGGTTTAATCTAGCGGCGCTGTAACGAGCAGATAAGGCCTCAGCTGCCTCCTCTCCACTACGCTTAATTAGTTGGCTTTAATCACTTCAGTGCCGCACTTTACAAAACCAATCAGTCGGTGAGTCGGTCACCCAACGAAACCTCGGTAAAGCTGGTTCTCAGCGAAGACGTCGACGCTCCGCCCTCTTCTCCCTCCCGGAACGACTCGGCTCGCATGGTCGGAACGCGACTGATATCGATTTTGGCGTTCAGCGCGTTGGTACGATAAACGTCCACCGAAGACCGGCGCACGGCCAACCGTTTTTTTGAGATCCTCAGCGCCTTACGACTGTATCGCAGGGCCAGACCGGCCAGCGTTAGTGCCAACACCGCCAAGGCCAGTGAGAAACAAGCCAGACTGAGCGCTATTTCGGCCACTACTAAAAAGGAAACTATAAAGCTGATTGAAAGGTTTTTCAAACTTTCTGCTGTACTATGTAATCCTTCTCCCAAAAATAGCTTAAACACTGTTAAGTTGAAAAAATTGGCCGACTTTTGGCTCTTTAGAAAGACAGAAAATACAAATGAAAGAAAAAAGTACCGTCTGAATGAGTGATAGGACGCGACGGCCCAACAGTGGCTGCAGCACTGGTCATTTAAGCGAAATTTGGCCGAGAGAACGCTAGCCTATAGCTACATAGATGTGACTGGCTATAAACGCGCATGAGTTGACTGATTCATGCCTAAGAAAACAAGAATAAGCCTGTGTAAGTCGTTTAAGTTGAACGGCCTGCGTGGTGCAAATTTTAAATTGGCCGCTTACTCATGCCTTACTTGTTTCTATTGGGAATGGTTTAGCCTACGGTACTGGTATGCTATCCATTTGCTGCATCAAAACAAGAAAAAACACTAAAATTTTGTGCTAGCAAGTAGGAGGTGTAGTAAATCGTCTTATCTGATGACCGCAGCACTAAAAAAGCTCCTATACATTCCAAATTTGATCTGCTATTTGCGCTGCATATTATTTATTTGTTCTGTTTATTATTCGCTTTACGAAAACAACCGGTCTATGCTAATTTTTTGGACGCTTGCTATACTGCTTGATTACGTGGATGGATTGGCTGCTCGCAGGTTGAATCAAAGGACAAACTTCGGTGCTTTTCTTGACGTGCTCGTAGATAATGTTCAACGTGGCTTTCTCTGGGTTCAAGTGCACCCAGCTTGCTATTTGTTGGCTTCCCTAGAATGGCTTACTTTCGTTGTTACGCATCTGGGTGGTACCAGATGGAAGGAGGAGGTGTCTGCAAAAGAGTGCGTGCCAAAGATTGTGTCTCTGATTTCAGCCAACGCTTTCCAAACCCCTCTAGGCTACTTTTGCCTTATTAGTCTGGATTTTTTGCCTCTGTGGTTGGCTTTACTCAAACATTGGGAAACCTGGCCACTGCAATTTTATTCCAGTCTCACAGTGGTTACTGTTTCCCTGTCAGTTGGCCGATCGCTTGCCATGTTGGTAGAGTTTTGGTTGGTTTTTCGACATCTGAAACGAATTCTCTATTCAAACGAGCTTTAGGTTATTTTGTGTGCTGTTTTTTGAAATGTAATTAGGCGGTTAGGATGGAGGGAGGCGTCGGATGAGAACAGTTTTGTTCTACGTACTTCTTTTTATATTGTGTATGAAGTTTTTTGAAGGAAGTAGTCTTGCGAAAATGTAAAATACGGTACCCCAGGGCTGTTTGTTTTCCGGAAAAAACTCAAGCCAGTTTTTTTTCAGTTCTTTTTCCAAAAGATATTTAGATGACAGAAAAAATTTTAGCAATCGCTTTTTATTGCAGGATTCAACGAAATAGCGTGAGTTTTATTACGAAATGCACTAATTTCATCTTTTAGAGTAGTAATTTAATAATAGAAGTTGCCTGAAAATGGTACCGGTACTTTTTTGTCAAAACAGCTAAGTTATGCCATGGAAATGCTTGTAAGGCTTCTATTAACTCCTTGGGTATCAGTCTAAGCGGACATGGTTGCTGTCCGGGAGGACATCCTTGTCCGGGAGGACATCACCAGACATTAACGTTGTGCGGGCCCTTTTCCTCTCATGTCCGCTTTGACCTCCCTGTTGTCCTCTCATGTCCGCTTTGACCCCCCTCTTGTCCTCTCATGTCCGCTTTGAACCCCCTCTTGTCCTCTCTTGTCCTCCTTAGTCCTCTTTTTTCCACCTCTTGTCCTCCTTTGTCCTCCAAGGACAACGTTGTCCGGGAGGACAACGCCATCGGTTGATCAAATATGATCAACCTGATACTCAAAGAGTTAACGTAAATTCAAAGCGTTTGAACCGAATTTAACCAGTTATTGTGCCTATTTCCTATAAAAACTTGCTTGAGCTTTTCCGCATTTTATTTTTTTCCGAGCCCCTAGGAAAAAAACCGTTTTTTTCGGAAAACCAGAAAACCGTTGTTTTCGAAAAAAAACCGAGGAGAAAACAGACCCAACAGCCCTGCGGTACCCCAAAAACACTAAGTACCGTCAGCAGTTTAAGAGTCAGTCTCTGGGCCAATCGAGTTTCAGTATTCAGACCCCAAAAATGAAACTTTGGCATGGAGGGCTCAAAGTTGGAGGACTAATACGTATGGATAGGTTATATAACCACCGCAAAGGATATCCCGATTCGACGCTCCACGCTCGAGATACGGCCTTCTGAAAATCGGTCCGCTTAACTATGGGACCAAAATTTCAAAATCGAATTTCTAGCGCACTAATCAGTGTTGGGACTTAAAAATTGGGGGTTCAGGGTAACTTTTAGAGTACTTTCAGAGTCAACGGTCGAATTCCATTTTCAATGAAAAAAATTTTTTTCGACCCCCTTTGGAGCCCCCTAGCTCGACTGGAACCCCCCCTACACCGTTTTTTTATTTCAGAATATTGTAGCGCTATCAATTCCCTACAGTTTGGTATAAGCCACATTGGCTGACCCGTGGAAGAAAGTGGTGAAATATGGCTTCAAAGTTGAAAAATCCTCAAATTTTTAGTTTTGGTACTGCACCAAAATTTCCTGCTGGAGTTTCTAGCGCACTAATCAGTGTTGGGACTTAAAAATTGGGGGTTTAGGGTAACTTTTAGAGTGCTTTCAGAATCAACGGTCGAATTCCATTTTCAACGAAAAAAATTTTTTTCGACCCCCTTTGGAGCCCCCTAGCTCGTCTGGACCCCCCTACACCGTTTTTTTATTTCAGAATATAGTAGCGCTATCAGTTCCCTACAGCTTGGTATAAGCCACATTGGCTGACCCGTAGAAAAAAGTGGTGAAATATGGCTTCAAACTTGAACCCACCAGTACAGGTAGCTTTGTTTCCAATCAGGTGCAGTACCAAAACTAAAAATTTGAGGATTTTTCAAATTTGAAGCCATATTTCACCACTTTCTTCCACGGGTCAGCCAATGTGGCTTATACCAAACTGTAGGGAATTGATAGCGCTACTATATTGTGAAATAAAAAAACCGGTGTAGGGGGGTTCCAGACGAGCTAAGGGGCTCCAAATGGGTTCGAAAAAAATTTTTTTCATTGAAAATGGAATTCGACCGTTGATTCTGAAAGCACTCTAAAAGTTACCCTAAACCCCCAATTTTTAAGTCCCAACACTGATTAGTGCGCTAGAAACTCCAGCAGGAAATTTTGGTGCAGTACCAAAACTAAAAATTTGAGGATTTTTCAACTTTGAAGCTATATTTCGCCACTTTCTTCCACGGGTCAGCCAATGTGGCTTATACCAAACTGTAGGGAATTGATAGCGCTACAATATTCTGAAATAAAAAAAACGGTGTAGGGGGGGTTCCAGTCGAGCTAGGGGGCTCCAAAGGGGGTCGAAAAAAATTTTTTTCATTGAAAATGGAATTCGACCGTTGACTCTGAAAGTACTCTAAAAGTTACCCTGAACCCCCAATTTTTAAGTCCCAACACTGATTAGTGCGCTAGAAATTCGATTTTGAAATTTTGGTCCCATAGTTAAGCGGACCGATTTTCAGAAGGCCGTATCTCGAGCGTGGAGCGTCGAATCGGGATATCCTTTGCGGTGGTTATATAACCTATCCATACGTATTAGTCGTCCAACTTTGAGCCCTCCACGCCAAAGTTTCATTTTTGGGGTCTGAATATGGCAAAGGACCAAGACTCGATCGGTTCAGAGACTGACTCTTAAATTGCCACTGTTTTTACTACCTTAATATGATTTCTGCTTACCGCAACAATTTTTAAATACAGTTATTATTATCATGTTTGTTTGTTTGCTTGTTTGCTTATTGCATAGACAAATTGGGTAAGTGTGGCAGCGCGTCAAGTCGACCTTTCTTTTTAATCTACCGATTGAGATTCAGTGGGGCCCTATTCCCGCTTACTACAGTCGAATCTGGTAAATGGAACAGCAGGTAAGGTAGTCCGCCCATATATACAGTATATTCCATTGAGCAAGTTGTTCCATTTACACGATTCGACTGTTTTAGGTTTTAGGCGCAAATGATCACGTTATTTTTTAAAAGCCACTTTCCTCGAAGTATGCGGCGTTTCTGTTTGTACTGTATGAATCTGCCGTTGTTTGTTTCATTTTGATTTATTCCACATTGAATAAATTCTTGCCTTGCTACATAACTCTCTGAACGCTTTGTATTACCATCGTTGGTATGGAGAACTTTAATCAGTTTGTACACATATTCAAAATTGTATAAACACTTTTTTGAATAATTTTGAATTTTGCTTTCACGGCTTAGCTAGTTCCCTAACATTGCAAGAAAAATGTTGTCGATGTTTTCAATTAAGGCATCAAATGCACATCTTTATTGCATTACTTGCTTAATCAAGTGTTCGTCTTCCTTGTTGATTAAAGGCGAGAAGTGAGCGAAAGGCGTGAAGAGCCGTCTTCTTGAGGAGTTTGTTGCATTGCAAGTGAGTTGAACTAGTAGCTAAACAGCGAGATGTATCCAACCTACCTGGTCCTTCTGTTTGTCATATGTTCGTATGCTGCCGGTGTTGAGAACCACCAACCTGGCACTGGTCTACACTCGGGTATGCCGTCTAATTTCGTTGCAGCCTTCCCTTGTCTAGCTGCTGCGTAATCCTTGCTGCACGCATCATGACAAACCATTGCTTTGGTCCTGAAACAAAAGCAAAGCCTACATTTTGTGTTCTCGGACATTTATCGACAGCCGCAAAATTAAATAAATTTATATCGAGTGGTTGGCGCTTCTGGTTGGAGTGATGCTACGTAGGTAATTTCAGCCGAAGAAAAGCGATTCAACTGGCTAGAAACAGCTGCCAGCAACGATGCAGGCAGAGGAACAATAAAGAAAAGATGGCAGTGGAAATGGTTGGGTGAATCGCCGCCCTCGTTTTGGAAGAACACCAACGGTGCTAAAGTTGACGCGTACCATGATTATTGATAATATGTGGGAATACCACATCGCAATAGTAAAAATTACGCTTGTTCATATGCCTATATCACTATCAGCTCACATGCAGTACATACATATGTATGCATGAACACACAGTACACAAATGGATTTCTCGCCATGCAACTACGCATGTGTGTGTACTACGCACTGTACCTATGTATTTAGCTTTTCAGCGGTTTATTTTTTATGGCATAACCTCTAATGGACTGGGTTCTGCTTGTTCATTTTTCAGTTTTCAACATTCGTTTATAGCTTTAACAGATTTTGGGATCGGACTATTTTTTGAAGAAAGCCACATAGAACTAGTGCAAAAATCTATCATCAACAAAAACAAGCGGAAAAAAAGCAAACAGATTGGTGTGAGATTAGCCATTCTGGAGACTCCAGAAAATATACAGAAACGCCTGTCTTGCAATATTTTGCAGAAATTCGAGCGAGATTTTCTGTGATCTGTCAAGACTGTGCGGTAACAGAGTACTCTCGATGTATTTAGTCCTAAATCAAGGTTATTCAAATGTATTGGAACCAATGCCCAATACGCCCGCACGGTTCCAACCGAAATTCACACCCGCCTTTTATACAAAATCCAGTGTCAGTCCAGCAACTAGCCATTTGGATTGGCCAATACCCATACGCTATGCCTAGTCAAACTTGAGTCTAAGTATTTTATTGGATTGAATTCAGAATTTCCCGACTAACAGCATTTCTTCAATCTGACAGACAAAAAACTACAACGTTTACGCACTAAAACCGGGATGTACATACATACAATCAGATATGAGGAATAGAAGTGAGTCAAAATTGACTGGAGGGGGTCAGATCATCGGCATCCAACGCGTCTCTTCGCACCAACCGTCTGTCTGTGTGCAGGCCATTGCGGGAGCAGCCCGACGCCTCATCCAGTGATCGTTGCCTAGGTATTATGAGCGGTCGGCGAGTGGAGCTGGGCATGTTGAGTCGTCGGTACTGGGTGTCCTCAAAGCCCCAACGTAGATTGTCGGTGAGCACTGCGGCAAAGAGTCGCCAGGAACGGGAAGCTGCAGGATAGGCTCGCACTTGGTCCTGCATGAACATCACGTCCACGAAACACTCGCCCAACGACTCCCAGTGATACGAGCGCAGTCCGCAGCTACGCAACTCTGCGTGCTTGCTGCCTGCAAAACTGAAGCTCATTCATCCGGGAATCGGCTGCAGTTTCTGCAAAGCAGAGCTACCAATTCATGATAATTGTTAGAACATAAATTTCAATGCAACCAAAGAATGCAGTACCGACTATCTGAGCGGGGTTGCCGATGCAGTTGTCTCTGTCGAGTCGTTCGACGATTTTATCAATCAGTTCCACCAGAAGAATGGCGTGGTCTCTGAGTGTGGTGATGGTTTTGTCGCTCGAGTGGTTCTTACCGAATGCACAAACGAAGGCGGCCCGGAAGAAAACGGCTTTGAGACTGGGATGACGTACTATCGTCTGGGCTAGTACCCGCTCCATCAGTTGAATGGTGCCCATACCGCTGGTCTTAGAGGTGCGCCGCATTCTGCTCCAGGTCGTCTTCAGTGCCATTTTCTCTAGTTCACTCAGCACCAGTCTGAAATAGATTACAGTCAAACTTGAACAGCACAGGGTGATGGCACGCATGTGACAAACAGGTCCGGGCCGCGGAGGGTTTTGTTTGCCAGTCGGGGTCCAGAGAGATCCAAAATTTAAAACAATCGATTCCTGGAAATAGCCTTTGTTTGGGGGTGGTAGCCTAAAAAATGCACAGCATACCATATATTCTCGATTAGAAGCCCTGGGCTTCTATTTTTTCAAATTTCTTTTAGACGATCTTCTATTCCAGAGGGGCTTCTATTTTTCATGGGCAACACACTATGTAAATTCGACGCCCAATCGTGTTAATAAAGTGTTTTTGTAACAACTACAGTATCAGTTCTCACAGTAGACACTCTTGAGCATCAAGAGAAGCTAAAGCTTAGCTAAGATGCCAGGTACTTAGGTTCTTACCGTTTTACCATGAAAACTTACTATAATGTTTTTGGTTTTGTTTCTATTTGAGACTGGGCATCTATTTTTCAAACTTGCTTGAGTGGGGCGTCTAATCCAGCCTGGACTTCTAATCGAGACTATGTATGGTTGATGTCTATCAAAAGCAATATTGTTGCCGATGGGAAAAGTTTGGCTGCAAAAATGTAACGCCAAAAATTCCTATAGGATCCCTTTTTGAACCCTCAGCATTTTACTGGTTCCGATGCTTGAGCAGCAGAGCAGCCGGCGCTTCATTGGTGATGAGTTCGATAAAAGAAGGAATAAAGAGCGATCCGCTGTAAGTGGAGTCTTGAGAGGACGCCGTTTTGAATGTTCTGTTTTTTCTGCCGTACTCCAGTCTCGGCTCCGAGCGTGTTTTCTTCAGTTTCGAGTCTCTCAGCTGACGTCGTTTGAGGCAGTGCACGCACAGACAAGAGTCAGACTTCCATTTTAAGGAGGACTGCAGCTTGTCGGCCGCAACGGTCAACCGCCGCTGGACGTTGGCCAAATTGGCACTCTTCGAGCGAGGTATCTTCAGTTTGGACACCGTTGCAACCGGAGGGCTGGAGGAATTAGCGGTGCAGGGCAGCCAGGAGAGTGAAGAGGCGTTGCTGTCTTTGTTGTTGGCGCGGTGTCGGGCCTCTCTTTTCTTGCGCAGAGACTCCAGGAAAGGGTCGCGTTTGCTGTCCTCGGCCAGCTGCTCGTCCTGGATCATTACTGCCAACATTCGCTTACGCAGCACGATTTTCTGTATGATGAACATCCTGTCCTGTGTTTTGTTTCAACTCTGAAATCATAAAGTCAAGTAGCACAGGGCAGCGGTAGCTAGCTGATATTGTGCATCAGCTACAAGATGATTATCTGGGATTTTTAGAAACGCTCCTAAAACTTTTTCAACAGGCCTATCGGCTATCTGCCCAATCAAGAAGAGAAAATTTCGAAAAATGAGGTCCCTGTCAAGAACATATACATGTGCGTTTTTTGAGAGGGTCAGCTTGGAGCAGGAGAAAAGGTGGCATATCGAAGATTAGGGCAGTAACAAACAGTATGTAGACGTGTTACAAACATCAGCGGTGCATGCCCATCAAAAATCTAAACTTTAGCTGGTAGAGTTGAAAATGGTGCTTTACTGTACACAGGATTTCCCGTAGTATTATTAGGTTCATAATAAATTCAGACGATTTTCATTGTTAATGCTGCAAAAGAACTCACGGTTTTTGGATTTGGAGTACTGTTGATAAGTCATAATACAGTCATAATGTAAGTTTTAAAATCAAGCCTTAAGCCTTAAGTCATTAGGACAGTCAAGTTATATGTTTATAGTCCCTGTCATTTAAAAAAATTAAAGCAAATATTTACAAATCGACAAGAGATTATAGTGAACAATTTAACCCTCGTATTCAGTTGCTGACTACTGTTGCATGCGTATACGCATTACGCATATCATTACGCAAAGTACGCATTGCGTTTCAGAATGCATATACGCATACGCATACGCATAGGCATACGCATACGCATTTGAATTTCATTACGCAATATTATTACGCATTCTACCAAAATTTTTGCATATTTTTGCGTAATGCGTATTGGGTCTGAAAAATAGCTGCCTTTTCTAATGTCTTGCAAAACATTTAGTTCAAGTTGTTAGCTAATTGTGGTTATTCTTCATGGTTTTTAGTGTGAGGAGAGGGTACCAGGAATTTTCTGAGATAATTTGAAGCTTCAACTAAGTTTTGCTTGCTACTATTTAAAAAAGAGGCTAACTTTTGAGAGGAAAGGAAACCTGTGACAAATCCTTGAATTTAGAGTTTCTATTTCTACACTTTTGGGTGACATAAGTTGGGTTGTATGCTCAGGCTATCTGTTTATGTTTCCACTGTATGTTTATTATGGTTGAATGCTGTTAGACTTCTTCTTGAAATGAACATTAAAACAAACTTTTTGTTCCTACAAAGCGTCGTTCTTTGTTCCTGAAAGCGCATATTGCTTGCCTGTTTGACAACATACGTACTGTACATCATACATGTAACAGGTTATCCGCCGAAGGATTTAGGGTCTGGCATCTGAGCCCGAATTTTGGGAGGGGAGTTGCTGACTAAGAAACGCTCAAAAATCGCAAAAAAATGACAATTTTTAGGCTAAAAATCGTCAAAAATTGCTAATTTGGGCTGAAATCGAGCTAAAAGTGCTGTTTTACAGGCGATTTTGGCAATTTTTGTGTCTGAAATTGCAAAAATCACAAAAATTTGCTCAAAAAAATACTCACCAGAAAATCGGAGGCGGTCGGAAAATCGTCTTGGAGGGGTCCCCATCGGGGCAGCGGCAGACCCGCAGACCCCCTGTTTGTTACATGTATGCTGTAGATATGTATAATGCAATTCTTTGAGGTCAGGAGGAATTTATCATAAAGCCTCAAGTAGTCTAAAAATATGGATTATAATGTTTGATACCTAAACAGCATACTGTAGAGCAAAAAAGCTGTTCAGTGAAATTTCTGAATGTTTCTGAGATTACGCATTACGCATACGCAATACGCAAAATACGCATTAGTTTTTGCAATGCGTATACGCAAACTCATACGCATTTGTAATTGGAATGCGTATACGCATACGCATACGCATACGCATACGCATTTGAAAAATCCGGTATTAAACAAGTAAGTAAGTAAATTTTATTCAACACGAAAAAGCCTACATACCACTTCTGTCAGATGAAGGGGCGAGCTGGGCCGATTTCCGGCTCGAAAGCCCTACCTCGAATGAATTGGGAAAAGTCGAGGCATTCCACTTTTGAGCAGAAGCGAGCCAAAGACTGTAAGTCAATGATTTCAGAAGGCAAGTTATTCCAAATACGTACAACTCTATGTGCGAAGAAATTTTTGCTCACATCAAGACGAAAATGCTTAGGATAAAGTTTTAAACTGTGACCTCTAGTACATACGTGATTCAAGGACAAACGTAAACAAACACTCAACGGGCAAATCTGCAAGACCCCTGACTATCTTAAAAACCATTACAAGGTCTCTAATTATTCTGCGTTCTTCTAAAGATTTAATGTTTAACTGCAGTAAAGTAAACGTTCTGGGTACGCTAAAGATTGCAAACCAGGTAAACGACGAGTGAATGAGCGCTGCACTCTTTCTACCAAGTCAATATCTGATAATAGGTATGGACTCCAAACTTCGGATGCATATTCAAGTTTCGACCTCACAAAGACAAAATACATTTGTAAAAGGAAATTTCTGTTCCGTGATTGAAAAACCCGAAAAATTGAGTTTACGGCCTGGAAAGCTTTGGCAGCAATATATTGACAATGCCTGGAGAACTTTAAATTTGAGGATACTATGACACCTAGGTCAACAATTTGATCCACTGCTGGTAACAGAGTTTCTCTTATTTGATAAACAGTTCTTGCATTTCCGTATCCTAAGTGCAAAACAGAACATTTTTGAACAACAGTAGTTGCTGACTGACTACGTATACGCAACTCTTCTACTGCTTCGACAGGTGGACACTATAAGAAATTCAGGCTGGAAATGATAGTCAAACGGAGCAAGTTTCATGAGCTTTAAAAATTAGCACACCAAAATTCAGTTCTCTAAGCCAACGATTGAAATCGCTCTGAATGGGGGTAAAGGGTGAAAATTTGAGGAATTAGACACCCTGACTAAAATTAATTAGTTTCCTGAATAATTATTATGTAATAAGTGTTAGCTACGTAATCTATATGAGGGACATACAGTAGGACGTACGTACTGTACGTGGTATTTTATGGCTACTATTTAGTTAACGTTGATTCAACAGAGGCCAAACAAACGTTGATTCCATCCTTACAGGCCAACCATTTCCACTGGTTTTTTGCGGCTGGTTAAGCGCTTTAGGCAAAAAAACAGCATCAATTTTTCGATTGTCGTCAAACACTGCAATGTAGTATATACAGAAATGGAAATTAACTGTTGAATATAATAAGCAAAAAGAAAGCCTGTTTTAGAAGGCGTGAACGCCGGTCAGAAAGTGGCCGAAAAGTATAGGTGAAAAAAGCAAAACTAATCGCGGCGCCGACTTTCCTGCTGATGCACGAATGGCAGAGGCAAATTGAGTGAAGCAGTAAAGCGGCGGTTGGCAGAGGGCTTTTCGGCGCATCTCTCATTGAGGCGGCATCGAGGGTGCCATAGCCGGATTAAGTTCTCTGATACAGAGCGTCGTATAAATTAAGCTTGACCACGCCAACAGTGGCCGGTTATATTGAGCCGAACACTTTTACGTGAAATTGCTACGGCTCAGCTCTGGTGGTCGGACACCAACTATTGACAAACATACCGACACGCTCGCGCTCTTAAAACAAACACTCTCTCTGGGCCACTACTTTTTAGGGCCGACAGAGTGTAGCTTCAATGCAAAGATACATGAATTGGAGCTATCAGCGCCAGTAGCTAATAACTGATTCATGCCAGCTGCAGCCACTCCTACACACGTTTGGACGAGAGCGGAGAGCGGTTGACCGCATCCGCCGAGATTGGGGTGTAATGAGCGAGTAAGAAATGGAATTAAAGCCAAGCAAGAAGCTTATCTTACGCTACGTCTGTAGTTGGTGCTTATTGGAAAGGAATTGGAACTGAGTCATTGGGGAACAAGGTCAATCGAAAAACTTGCGGCTCCTCCCAACCGAAATAGCTGCTATAGAGAAAAAATCACAGTGTTAACGCTTGGCAGGCAGTACTTGCTAAATCTCTAGGCAAGGCACTAAGCAGTAGAAGTTGACATAGACGTGACTTATTTACGCCCCGGAAAATTCCTCACACCACAGGTCTTCCGGGCCGCCCTACAGAAAAAGCAGCGCTAAGCTTTACTCGGCCTGTCAATTAGTAGCGCATGCGTTGCCGTATAGAAAGTTTGGAAAAATAGCTGTCCAGTCAAAGACCATTTTACTATAAACAGTCCTCCCTTCTGACTTTTTGCTGTTTGGCTTGGTTTGACATAAAATTGCTACGAATTGCAATGAATCCTGAAAATTTGAGCCAAATCGATAGAGACTGACTGGGAACAAATTGTTTGATTGAAGAAAAAATCAATTGGACTTTTTAAATCTACTATACACATATTCTGTTGCATCTGTATAGCGGAAAAGTAGCTTCTATAGCATCATCGCAAATAATGGACAGAAGAGATTGAAGAAGATCGGAAGTCTGTGTGTTCACTTTCCAGAGTTTATTTGCTCTTTCTGCATTCCATCATGTCCAACCGAGCAGCGAAAATCTACTAGTATCATATCATACGAGCGTTCTCAACAATAACCGAGGTCGGTATCGCCACAGCCAGCGTTTTTCCTTTTCCAATCGAGCCAACCGGTACCACGGATACCAACTGGACGCTCGTTTCGCTACTGCCATTACCGGGGTGGCCAGCCCAAACCGCTCGCCCACTAATGGCTGAGCCAGGAACCCAGGTTGTGTAGCAAAATCTTTGTAGCCGCATACTGTATGAAGCACGATCATTGCTACGGTTAGCAGAAGAAAGGCGCCCATTCTGCAATGCTTCTTTTGTACTGTATCTTAATAAACGCACACTGAAATAGAGAATCGACGATAGTGAGCTGACTCAGACTTTTACGGATTGAGCACGTCACGAAGCTTGACTACAAGTCAACTCTGATGCAAAATCAGATCTTTACAGCTCAGAAGACAGTCTGAACTTGGCGGCAGTGCTACTAACGTACGGTATCACCTGCGCAGGAAAAAGTTTTACAAGTGCCAATTTTATAGTAGATCGATGCTGCTAATACAAATTGCGTGCTAGACTCCATTAGTCGAGCTTCCTGTGCACATGCAGTAGTAGATGAGTTGAGATTTTCATCTACCGTACCCTCTAGCTGCAAACAATTGCAAATTTTTCGCTGAGCCAAAGTTGTTCTCTACATACAACTGCTGTTGGCACAAAAAATCTGAAGGTGCTTGAAGAGCAAGCAGCGACTTTTTCGGTCCTTCGTTAGCTTCGCTGGCCTTTGGAAGTTATGGGTCTTGCGTCAGGGGACCTGATTACCAGAGAGATAGAGAGAGAGCCCGGGATTTACTAAAATGGCTGAATGTAGGGACCATCTTCTGATCACAAACCGATCTGGCATCTGTCGCTTGTCCACCATAACTTGCGGAACAACATGCCGGATCAATCATTTTCCGATTCCGCTGCCAGCCCCACTAAAAACGCCGTGCCCATATAAGTAAACCTTGCGTAAGAGGTCATCAAGACACTGCACTGTGGATAGTTAAAGTTGAAAACTAATGAGCTGGCTTTAGAGATGGGAACGGAAATTAATTACGTACCCCTCTCTATGAGCTCTAACTACAATAGCAATGGCAGCAGTGCCAATTATAGTACAGTGGATTAGAGATGGGAACGGAAATTAATTTACGAGCCCCTCTCTAGCTGGTTTACGCGATATGAAATTGAAAGGCGAGATCCACAGTTTCATGCGACGAGTTAAAATGGCCTAATTAGTTCGCACTGTCGGCGCGTGGCAGGGGATCTGATTATAGGAAAGGAAGCTAACGAAAATAGACCAATCCCGGCAAATGTTCACAATTTGCTAAGTCTGACTGTGCAATATGCGGTGAGTTGTGTTTACGTTTGACGGCCTAGCAACAAATAAACTACGTACTGTAGGTAGCCATATGATACGCACATAGATGTGGTCCACCAAACCAAGCAATATTCAATGATAAGTGTTAGTCTCATATGATTAATCGGTTATTCTTGAAAAGAGTTTCAGTTTAGCTGCCGTATTCATCCATAATGTATTTTTAGTAAGTCACTACACAGACTTCGAAGGTGGTTGACTTTCCAATCTGGACGGCAAAAGACGAGCGGTGAAAAGAACCAACCGTATTTTCTACCACTACGGCCGTTTCGACTGTCTCTGGTTTCCTTGCAAGCTAATCTGACCAAAACAAACTTCGTGAGAAAACTACAATACTGCAGTTAGGTAGATTTTAGAGCTATATTTTATAAAAACCGGGCAGGTCCCCTTAAGGGCGGAACATGAAACTTTCTGACCTGATCTATAATAATTATTATGTGATGAATCGATAGGTCTGTACTCAGTAGAAAACACCAACACTGCGGTATTTTTGCTCTCCGATACCGCTTGCGGTATTTACGGGCAAAACGTGATTTTGGACATTTGTTAGTCACGGAATAGTGCCAGCAGCTGTCAAAACGTGAAGAAAACCAGGTCGGAAATTGTCATTTTTAACCGACAATTTTTGGATTGCCACCATTCTGGTCCATGAACATGTAAAATCGATTTCGCGTATACAGTTGGATAGGCCATCACATTCTAGATTCTACGTCCGACGCTCTACTATCGGTTGCCCTAGCTTCAGCGACACCGGCGCTGTGCATTATTTTTGAAGATACCGCACCTTTTTTAGAAAATTTTAACATAAATAACTTAAGATGCATTTTGCGAGAAAGTCAGCTTTGAGGGGGGCAAGCAGGGTCATCTAGCGGATCCGGCTGATATTTATATCTCTTAAAATAGAGCACAGTCGAAGACCAACGGTGCATGCCCGGCCACCAGGAACCCCCTGGAACCGGAGCTACACCCCCTCAAAGTTGGATCGGCAGCAATTTTCGGGCTGATTTTAATAGCTCTGACACCCTCCATTCAAACGATCACTCTTCATTCGTTTCTTAAGCTAGGATCCGGACTCGCATATGGCTTTGTAGCTGTTCCAATGGCCTTTCAGATTCTGGTGCTCCCGTTTCCAGATCATAGCTGGTTAGCGAGATATTCTCCGAAAACTACGAACTTTCCGCAAAATGCCACTCCGTTTTTTTCCGAAAAATCATTATAACTTTTTATGCAAAGGCCCTGCCAAGCTAATGTTCTAACAAAAGTTAGGTATGAGTTGGCCAAACAAAATGAGCGCACTAAAGTGTGCGGTTTGGGGGGAGGGGGGTGTTTTGGCCTCTCAAAGGTGTTCGACAAAAATTTTTTTCTGCAAAGCTTAGTGGTTAGCATACTGTTATATGCAGTTTTGTGTGCTGAGTTCGCAAATGCATTCAGTTTAGCTAGATTCGCTCTGGATCGGGAGAAATTGGCATCCAAAGTTAAGAACAACCCTATTTCTTGACTGGCACTACTCGCTAGTATGACCATTAACCGCGGTGAAATGCAGTTTTTCTTATGTAGTTATGGCTGCTGATTCCGAAAATAACTTTATTTTTGCTCTACTTTGCCAAGTTTTGAAGTTATCGGCATTTCTTTGATTTGGGAAGAAAACGGCTGCACTTGCTATAACATGCTCGTTTGAAAGGTGACTCAATTCAGTCGCATCTAGGGTAGAGAGCCATAAAAATTTATATCACCTAATGCAGTTTTTGCCGCTGATACGAAAATGACATCTGTTTTTCAATCTGACTGCTCCTGAGCTACTTATGTAACTTTTATGCCCTGGTACTCAGACAATAAGTTATCTGTCAAATATGGATGCCATGTGGTATCTATCTGGTGCAGTTTTTTCCGCTGATTCAGAATATTTTTGCGCTACGGCCACTCAGTCGCAAGTTATGTACCTCTGAAATTTCATTAAGAAACATGTCATGAGAAGCCGTAATCCTGAAATAAATGTTCACCATTCATGCATTTCTGAAGGGAACCCTTTGTCAGGCAATAGTGTACCCTAACCTAGTTTGACCCGCTGAGTTAAAAAATGACCTTTGCTTTTTCTACTGCTGTTCAATTTTGAGATATTACTGATCAAACAAAATTTGCATTAATATTCATATATCTCCAAAAAATGAGTAACTATGGATTGAAATAAACGTCATTTTTTAACTCAGCGGGTCAAAATAGGTCGGGTAACAAAAGACTATTGACTGACAAAAGATTCCCTTCAGAAATGCATGAATGGTGAACATTTATTTCAGGATTACGGCTTCTCATGACATGTTTCTTAATGTAACTTCAGAGGTAGATAACTTGCGACTGAGTGGCCGTAGCGGAAAAATATGATGATATTGTGAATCAGCGGAAAAAACTGCACCAGATATATACCACGTTAGGTCCAGATTTGACAGATAACTTATTGTCTGAGCATCAGGGAATAAAAGTTACATAAGTAGCTCAGGAGCAGTCAGATTGAAAAACAGATGTCATTTTCGTAATCAGCGGCAAAAACTGCATTAGGTGACATAAATTTTTATGGCTCTCTACCTTAGATGCGACTGAATTGAGTCACCTTTCAAACGAGCATGTTATAGCAAGTGCAGTCGTTTTCTTCCCAAATCAAAGAAATGCCGATAACTTCAAAACTTGGCAAAGTAGAGCAAAAATAAAGTCATTTTCGGAATCAGCAGCCAAAACTACATAAGAAAAACTGCATTTCACCGCGGTTAATGGTCATACTAGCGAGTAGTGCCAGTCAAGAAATAGGGTTGGTCTCAACTTTGGATGCCAATTTCTCCCGATCCAGAGCGAATCTAGCTAAATTGAATGCATTTGCGAACTCAGCACACAAAACTGCATATAACAGTATGCTAACAGCTAAGCTTTGCAGAAAAAAATTTTTTTCGAACACCTTTGAGAGGCCAAAACACCCCCCTCCCCCCCTAACCGCACACTTTGGGGCGCTCATTTTGTTTGGCCAACTCATGCCAAACTTTTGTTAAAACATTAGCTTGGCAGGGCCTTTGGACAAAATGTTATAAAGATTTTTCGAAAAAAAACGGAGCGGCATTTTGTGGAAATTTCGCAGTTTTCGGCAAATATCTCGGTAACCAGCTACGATCTGGAAACGGGAGTACCAGAAAATGAAAGGCCATTGGGCCAGCTACAAAACATATGCGAGTCGAGATCCTAGCTTAAGAAACGAATGAAGGGTGATCGTTTGAATGGAGGGTGTCAGAGCTATTAAAATGAGCCCGAAAATTGCTGCCGACCCAACTTTGAGGGGGTGTAGCTCCGGTTCTAGGGGGTTGCTGGTGGCCGGGCATGCACCGTTGGTCTTCGACTGTGCTCTATTTTAATAGATATAAATATCAGCCGGATCCGTGAGATGACCCTGCTTGCCCCCTCTCTTCGGCACCAAAGCTGACTTTCTCGCAAAATGCATCTTAAAAACGGGCGAAAGAAAGTGAAAGAATAGTGTAAGGACACGTACTACCTTCACTAGCATGGTCAGAATGCCCAATGTTTTCTATTGAAGACCTATCGATTCATAGCATAAAAAGTATAGGAAATATTTAAAAGGTCAATCCGGATCTAGATTCTGGATAGGCTCCAACTTTACAGTTTTGGAAAAATTACTCTGTGTCTCTGAAAATTGAGCTGGTAAAGATGTCTGGGACACTGAGGATGGAGATGAAGAATCGAGAGAAAAGCTGATGGATCGCTGGCGGATGTCTGTCTCAGCGTGCGATCAAAAGTTCGCTCGACTAGACCGACCAGACTCAAAACGACTCGGCGCCCAGATTACGTCTGCAGAACAATGTGCGCAAATGCTGCTCTCTTGCAAGCATAGGTGGATTCGCATGGCAGAGCAACAATGTGATAAGAATATTTCCGATTACCAGGCTAAATGTACAGCCCTGATTGAGCTTGAGCAGCAAGTAAGCTGGTCTGTTGAAATCTCGGACGCAAGGGCACTGCTAAAGAGTGAATTGGATATGTCAGTCAGAGAGACTAAGCCACAGACGAATCGGTTCCTTTTATGGCTTACCTCTCCGACTATGGCTATGATGTTCCATCGATGGCTATTGAACGCCTACTTAGCCATGCATGGCTACTTAGTCCTCTATGGCTACACTGTACTTAGCCCTCTATGGCTACTTAGCCTTCTATGGCTACCACTCTTCCACAGCATAGCCAACTATGGCTACATAGCCATCTACGTAGCCATAGATAGCTAAAAAGGCGGGGCCTCCTCGAGTTTAGCCATAGATGGCTACGCATCAACATAGCCATCTATGGCTACATAG
>JASANB010004982.1:0-18176 GCA_030248155.1 Sabatieria punctata | reverse complement strand
TGTTGGCTTGAATGTGCTCGATTCTCTCACGTTCACGTTTCGTATAGGAGTGGGTTTAGAGTTGTGTATTCTTAGAGACGCATTGGACGCTCTCAATCTCAAGCGTTACTGTTGCCGTCGTATGCTGTTGTCGCACGTGGATCTGATCGAGAAACTACTCAACTATCATCCCCTCGAGAAGTGACCGTCAGTCTGTTTTCATACTCGAGACAATGTCGTCGCTGCTTCGTTTCGGTTTTCGTCGGCTGGCTTTGGTTTGGTGGCAGCCGATCCGACGGCTCAGCTTTGAACCCATCGGTCACGAACCCGCCCATGGTACCATTGGGCCTGCTTAAGGTGACTGTTGCCACTGTGGCCACTCTTTATGCTGGCGGTATGATGGGCAAGCATGGCGCAGCTTTTCTGGAGGAGAACGAAATCTTCGTACCTGAAGATGATGACGATGATGACTGATTAGGCTGTCTCTGTTCTTTCATTCTGTCAGTCTGTCCAGTAATACTTGAGTGAGCATTACATAGTTTTGATAAGTTTGTTCTATGGGCTAGCTGTGTGTCAGTGATTTCGGTCAAGCTTCTTGATTTTGAGCTATGTTGCAGTATCGGAGCTAACTTAGGTACATATCGAGCTCGACCGATATACCTTAAAAGCGATACGACCTTACCGTTGTAACTACTGCTGCTGGTCGTTTCGTGAGTAAACGTTTTTAATCGTAAGCGGATTGCTTTGAACTGATGGTTCTCTGGCCAAACTTGACTGTTTCTGTTATGGATTGACTGTTTAATGATCATGTTGTACAGCATGGCGCATCGACCTATGCCCGGTTCACGTGTCCCCCCCAAAGGAATAATAAGGAAAGTTGATTTATTCAACCGTTGCTTTAATTATAGGTTAGGCCTTATTTCTCATCGCTTGTTCTTCTCCATTCTGCACTGAAAAGATGTGAACCGGGTTTCAAAATTGCGGTATGGTGCACCACTACCCTAAAGTACCGGTACCTGACTATTATGTGTGTTGTAATAATGGTCAACGGCATATCAGGCCATGTGCTTTGCTGTGTATTTCTTTTTGCATATAAGGGACCGCTTTCGTATTGTGGTGGGAGTTTTTGCTCTATCAATAAGGCTGGTGGTCTGATCAGGTGTCTGGGCGAGCATGCAAGCTCAAGTGTCAGTGCACTACATCAATCTGTTAACCGAACTCAAAGCCTCCAACGATCTGCGATGGGTTCTGCAACACAGGAGCTTCCCCACTTACAAGAACAACGCACCGCGGACGCCGGAAGAAATCGTTGAATCGGTGCTGAACTCTGAGCGTGTGAGAACGGTGGTGGAGGAGGAGGCGGACAAAAGAAAATGGCCGAAAAATGCAGTGGAAACGGAAGCGAAACAGCTGATTGTTCAGATGGCTCACAACTTCCAGCTCAACAGTGTCAGAGCTGTCGGATATGCACTTTCTAAGATTATATAGGTGAACAAATGTTACATATATTTACCAATGGATAGCCCGGTTGGGAAGGAAAAACTTCTTCAACCGTTTTCCCTTCTATTGCGTCTGTTCTTTTTGCGCAGTGTGTATGTATACGTACGTCGTCTCGGTTTGGATCGTGATTGCTTTTCGTTTCGCTCTAGTCAAGCAAAATATCGATCATCGCCATCTGATCCAGTTAGCGGTTTGCCTGAATGAAAGTTTAATTTCAGCGAATCTTCTCGGGGGTCTACGTCAACGTCGACAAACTGCAATCGATGCGGCCGGCCTTTCGCGAGGATCCGGTCATTCTAATGCCGTCGCACAAGACCTACATGGACTTTTTGTTGCTCTCCTTTATTTGCTTCGCCTACGAGCTGCCGCTGCCCGCCATCGCCGCCGGTCAGGACTTTATGAGCATGAAATTAGTCGGCGAAGCGCTGCGCCGATGCGGGGCTTTCTACATCCGTCGTTCGTTCGGTCAGGACCAGCTCTACTGGGCCATCTTCACAGAGTACCTCCAGTCACACCTGCGCAACGGGGACCGGCCGGTAGAATTCTTCATCGAGGGGACGCGCAGTCGAACTGGCAAGAGTCTGTTCCCAAAGTACGGCCTTCTGTCAACTTTACTAGAGCCTTTTTTCCGCTCTCAAGTCTACGATCTAGTCATTGTTCCGGTGAGTATGAACTACGAGAAGATTCTGGAGGAAAACCTGTACGGCTACGAGATGTTGGGCTTCAGCAAACCGAAGGAATCGACGTCGGGCTTGTTCCGCGCCGCCAGCGTGTTGAACAGCGACTTTGGCGATGTGTTCGTGACGTTCGGAGAGCCGATTTCCATGCGCCACTACTTCGGGGCTCGGGTCAGTCGCAGCGCACACGCACTGCAGCCCGATGCCCGCTTCTCTTTGACTGCAATTGAGCGAGAAGCCATAAAAATCTTGGGTCATAGAATAGTCAAAAGTCACCAAAGAAACAGCGTGGTGTCTCTCTGGTCTCTCGCCTGTATCGTCTTACTGCAGCTTGACTGCTCGGCCCAAGGATTGCCCATTCCCTATGACCACTTTTGCTCTGAGTTGGAGTACTTGTTGGACTTGACTGAACGGCTGGGATTTTCGATTCCGTTGCACCGCGGATCTCTGCACGACGATTTGCGCTACTACGTGCAGGACTTGCACGCTAATCTGGTGCAGGTGAACTGGGAAGCGTCGCCGAACGAACTGCGCACGTTGAGGATCAGATTTCCGGAGTTGAAGGTTACCCGTTCTTCTAAGTCGACGCTTAGCACAGATTTGGTCGACCGTGCTGTCAACCGAATAATCGTGGCCAACTACGCTAATAAGGCATTGCATGTCTACGCCGACGTCGGCTTCCTTGCTCTGTCAATGTCTGGTGCTTCAGAAGTTTCTGTCGATCTGGTCTACGAACGTTTTCGGTTTGTTTACATTCGTCTTTTCAACATTCAGGGACTTCTCCACTTGCATAGAAGAAAATGTAGGGTTCAATCTAAAAAGTAAAGTGAACCATGTGGCCTCACTTCGATTTAGTCTTTAGGGTGGTACCCATACATGTACATGACATCACCTTGATTAAAGTTCGATTCTACAATCAGCCATGTCCACCCCTCATATTTTTTTCTGTTTCCTGGACCTTACATCGCATCTACAACATAGTTAGTTACTACTGCATGTACATGACGAAAAATCCGTGACTAGAATTAGAGAGAATAGTTTTAGGTTTCTGCAGAAGCTGTTTCATCGAGACTTCATCTCCGTACCGAATGCTGAGCAGGAGAGCTTTACGGAGGCGCTGCAGCGGTTGCGTCAGGCCAGAGCGTTGCAAGTGGACGTCGATTCTCTTCTCAGAGTGGTGCCTCCTCGGACTCGCGTCAGTGTCAGTAGATTGACCGTTCTCGGCAATATTTTGCAGCCATTCTTGGGCGCCTACTGGGTTGTGTGTGACGTGCTCTGCGCTTTAACCGATTCACTTTTGTCAGAGCAGTTGGTGCTGGCCAGGGTACAAGGCAGACTAGCCGAACTGGTGCTTGAAGCGTGCCCGGGCGTCTGTTTTCAAATGCTTTCGGTGGATTTGTTGAGAAATGCCTTTCAATCGCTTGTGGCCAGCCAGGTCCTGCTGTCGGCGTCAGAAGGCTACGCCGTTGATCGGCGGAGATTGACTGATTTGCAGATTCGGTTGGCAACGTTTATGTCTCGTTGCCCTTCATCAAGCACTGTTACAGCCAAGTTGTGATCGTGCCAAGGGCTCCAATCCTTATTTGTGATGATTAGTTTACGGGCTGTTTTCGAAAGTTGTTCTTTGCAAAGTAAAGTTTTACCGACCGAGAGAGAGGCCTGGTGTGTGGCACAACTGGTTTAACCCGTAATCCCCTTATCTTATCTGACAGTAATCGGTCGAAGGCCAATATTGCTCTGTTGTTTACCGGTGGGCGAAGAACTTTGCGTGCCAGTAGTTCCTGCTTTCAGCTGTTTGCTCTTAAGTGACTTGACCAAAATGGCCGGTGTGGTGCGACAGTCGTCCACGACGCAGCAGTACGGCTTTGAGACCGATACCATGACGATGACTCGTTTTGTGTTGGCCGAGCAGCGCAGGATCCCTGGAGCTACTGGTGACTTCACCAATCTGATCAACTCCATTCTCACTGCTATCAAAGCTATTTCCACTGCTGTCAGAATGGCCGGTCTGTCTGCACTGTATGTAGTTTTTTGTCATCTGTCCACCGACCTAAAACAGACTTTTCTTGGTAACATTCCCGGTAAGATAACGGCGATCACCCACTTTGATTGGCTTAGATTGGGCTGTGGCCTACTACTCGTGGGCCCTTGGTCTCGCGGAAAATTTTGGTGATCTTTTTGTGAAATTTGTAATAATCGAAACGGCTTTGTTGAGAATAGGGCTACCCTCTTGACAAATCATACCGTCCCCTTCAGTTCTTTCGGCTCATGTAAACGTACTCTAAAGTTTTCGGACCCAGTTTTCCGACCAGCGTATCTATGACATGGTACGTAACGTACGTATGTGTATGGTTTAGACAAGGAATGGCGGGTCACGCTAATGTGCAGGGTGAGGACGTGAAAAAGTTGGACGTGCTTGCAAACGATCTGATGATTAATATGATGAAGTCTTCGTTCACCACTGCTGTTCTGGTGTCTGAGGAGAACAAGGAAGTTATCGAGGTATTGGTTTTTCTCTAGGTCTTACAGTCAGGCAGGGGTTTCTCGAAAAACTATATTTGGGGCGCACCCAGGATTTTGCAAAGGGGATGTAAAATTTTGAAGTTGCCAGGGGCGAGAAAATTTTGCAAAACTAGCCTTCAAAATCGCATTTAAAAGGTATTCTTAGCATCAAATTGACAAAAATTAACAATTTTAGTAGTTTGAAGAGGCCTGGCATGGCGAGAAATTTTCGAAAAATTAGCCTTCAAAATCGCATTCTGGGTATAAAATAGACAGGTAGAGGTCATAATTTATTCGTTTCTCTTTTTTGCCCAATTTTTCCTTACTCGTTTCTCTTTTTTTGCCCAATTTTTCCTTTGTACCTCCACAAAAAGAGTGCCCCCCTCACCCGCCTGGGTACACTACTAGCACCAAAGATTATAAGATGGGCCTGTCAGTGGAGATGAAGCAATATCGGAAAACCCAATCACCCAATGAAAATAACAATATTTCAGAAGATCCCATAACAAAATCCCTCCAAAACCCCCCCGTACCAAACTAGAGAGAGATAAAAAAATAGTAGAACAAAAAAATAACACAAAAAATTTGGTTTTCATGCAACATTTCGGCTGCAAAAATGAATGAATATGTCAATAGGCGGGAAACTCTCATTCTTCCACACCACATTTTCCAACCCCGAAAACGACTCCCCCACATTCTAAAAAAACCACACACCCCACCCAAGTTATTTGATCCCCCAAGATCGAAAATTGGCCAAACACGTTGGCCCCATATCCTTAGTATGAGCAATTTTCGAAAAGTTAGCCTTGAAAATCGCATTCTGAGTATAAAAAATCGACAGTCAATTAATAAAAAAAACAAAAATAAAACGCCTCCACCATTAATAACAATAAAAGACAAATAACCTTTAAAATTAGAACGCAGGTAGAGGTCATAATTTCTATCGTTTACACAATCTTTTTTTTGCCCTAATTTTTGAGGTGTCAGAGTGTGAGGTATCCCTCATACTATGGTACCACTACTAGCTCGACTGTACGTAATCCACTAAGTAGGTTCCGGTACCCCCTCCTTTCCCTAGCCCCGCCTATCCACTACCTCCCCTACCTCCCCGCCCCCCCCCCCCCCCCCCCCCACCCCCCCCGCCCCCCCTCCCCCCTTCCACTTTTTCTAATCCCGGCCCGCCCCACCACTTACGCCGCCCCCGCCCCCCCAGCCCCAACCTCTCCCTCCCCCCCCCCCCAAAAAAACACAAAGAGCGCGCGCCCGCCTCCCCCAAAAATCCAAAAATCCCAACCAGTTTCCGAAATCCATAATGATGTCATTATACCATTTGCCTGTGATGCCAGCTCGGCTCTTTTTGTTCGCCCACCACCCCTTCTTTTATATATATTTTTTCCGCCCCCAAATCTCCACCCATTTTAAGTTAAAATGGTTTTGGGTTTTTGGGGTAAAAACCCCGTACCCCATACCCACCACACCCCATAAAACAAAAAAAATATTTTTTCTCTTCCCCCCCCCCCCCCCAACCAATCCCGCGCGGTTTCTGGGGCCCCCCCGGTGTCAGTGTGAGGTACCATGTATGTGGTAAAGTGATTACTGCCTCAGAAGCGAGCGTGGAGTTTAGATACCGACTGACCATCAAGGAAAGTACGTGGTGGTGTTTGACCCACTGGACGGCTCCTCAAACATTGATTGCTTGATATCGATCGGAACTATTTTCGGTGTGTACGCGCGGGTAGGTACTAGACGTGCTTTTTGTATTGCTTTTTAAAAGTCTCTCATGCAGGCCAGCAAGGAAGAACCTCCAAGCATCAAAGATTGTCTCCAGCCCGGTCGCAACTTATTGGCAGCTGGCTATGCTCTCTACGGTTCGGCAACGATGGTCGTTCTAACCACTGGCACGTCAGGGGTCCACGGATTCACGCTCGATCCTGTGTGTTTTTGTCTGCTCTCTCACTAACAGACGGTAATTTCTCTTCATCTAGGGATTGGGTGAGTTCATCTTGACGCATCCGGACATGCGAGTGAAACCGCGATCCAAAATCTACAGTGTAAACGAAGGCTACAGTAAATTCTGGGACAAGGGTCTTACTGAGTACGTCAATCATCGCAAATTCCCGAAGGTAGCTGAGTTTATTTGTTTAACTTATTAGTTGCTTGCTAGCCAGTAATTACAGGTTAGCTGCTGTTACATACGTTTGTTCCTTGGTTGTTTCAGGACGGTAGAGCTCCAGGGGCCGCTCGCTACGTAGGTTCAATGGTGGCTGATGTGCATCGCACCCTCCTCTACGGCGGTATCTTTTTGTACCCAGCTACCACTGAAGCACCCAAAGGAAAGGTAGATCGGTGCCGTTTGCAGCACTCCTGCGCAAGGCAGTCAGAGCAAAGATAGTTTAGCTGCGATTATTGTACGAGTGCAATCCGATGGCTCTGATAATGGAGAACGCGGGTGGAGCGGCCAGCACGGGTACTATGCCGGTGCTCGACATCGTGCCCGAGTCCATTCACCAGCGTGCGCCCATCTTTCTCGGCTCCAAGGAAGACGTGGAGGAGTGTGTGGAAATTATGAAAAAATACAACAGCGCCTAAACTTGCAGCACCTATTGCGTTGCGAGCAGTGTGCCAGAATTTTGTGAGTATAATTCAGCTGTCGACTTGTGTTTGGTTGTTGCCAAATATAACGGCTGTTTGTCTGTAGTTCTGCGGAACTCTAGAGAGTAGAGAGTAGCCTCTTCTGTGTTCTTTGGTTAGGAACTCACAACTGGACTTTTTTGTTTGTACTGTACTGTGCACTGATCTGAAAATTCTTGTTTCCGGGTTTTTCCTTTTGGCGCACTTAACCGTGAAGTTTTGTTGGTGTCCGATTGAAAATCTTGCTCTCTTTGTTCGAGAAGCGTTCGCCTGCTGGAATACCTGGTTCATGCATACTATTTGCTCTGTGAACCGAGAATTTTAAACGGCTCTTATGCATCATTCCATGGTTATGGTACTGGGTTATAAAATTTATGCCTTCTAAGTCAGATTTAGGAGCGGTCAGATTCTGTCACCTGCAGTACTACTGGTTCATACCATGTTATTCTATGCACCTTGTTTGTGACATATTACGCTTTTGTAATGTATACTGTCTCAACGCGTTCAAAACAGTGCGAGCGTAACAAACAAATTTTTATCGAACATAATAACAAAAATTGTAAAACGCTCCAATTGGCTCGAACCTGCACAAAAGTTGATGATTCAGCAGTTTCGCTGGTACAGTACGTATTGTACATACAGTGTGTGCGAGCACTTACTATTTATATCGTTCTACTTTGCCATAGGGAGAACATAGGTTGGGTCGGGTATAGTTCGGTCAATTTTCCCTTTTGTAGGAGGCTATAAACTGTCCAATAAGGGTCGCTCTTTCAATGACTTGTGTGTATAGGTGGTGGTTGCCAAAGAGGCACTTTCACTCGGGTGGCAGTGTCAGCACTTTCCGACGTCACTCAATGGTCGTCTGTGTACTTAACCCGAAATTGGCGTGCTGGTTTGAATTTCAAATGCGTGCCCGAGGAAGCGTCGCAAAATCAACTGGTCGGTTTTCGGCATAAAAAGCTAGAATCGACGCCGCCGTTTGCCCTTGAGCCGACCCTCGAGTCTCGTTTTTGCCATCAATCACCGGTCATTCGGCTAGCTGCGCGTCCGGCGGACCGCAATTTCGGCGCGTCCTATAACTTGGTCGTTATCTCGCGGCGGCGGCCACTTTTTGCTTGGCGCTTGGACGCCCTTCGTCGCTTTCTTGCCACTGGGGGCTCGCTCTTTGTGTAGGCGGGCCGTTGCTAGATTGGCAAGTAGCACAGTAGTGACTGTATGTTTAGTAGGTTATCCATCACTCCGTCTTTAAACTTTGAGTGCAAATGTGCGCTGCGTTTTTCTTGCGTCTCCGTACAGTATCAATGGAAACAACCTTGCAGACCAGCCGTTACTGACTGGCAGAGAATAGAAATGTTTGGGCCAGTTGTCCTTGGTCACTGAATGTGTCGGTTCGGTTGGGGAGACGAGGTTACGCCATTATTTGTTGTGCTCTGCGTCCGTCTGTTTGTCTCCGTCTACCTGGCCGGGCTTAAAAGCTTGCGCAGCTGGTATTTTATAGCCTCCCTCATTGCCGAGCAATAATATTTTTGTGATTAGTGGCTTGTTTCCATGTGACTAAGCGTTTTCTATGCGTAGCTAGTGTGTAGGTTCTTTGTGTAGGGCCGTAAAAGCTGCGTAAGCCGCGATAGCCTGCATTATTTCGTCAATTTCTGCGCCAGCTTAGCTGCCGCATTATGTGGTCGCCCTATATCTTATTTCCATGCTTATTGGACTAGTGGCTGGTGCGCTGGCTGGTGCGTAATTGCGTTGCTTCTCTATTTGGAAGAGCCGTTGGTCGATAGTGTCAGTTGGCACCACGCCTTCTAGGTTTGTTGTGTCCGTTTTACGGTTGTCCTTCCCACTCTGCGATTAAATCTGTACCGCCCACTCGCGCGTTGTCTGGCAGTGAGTAACGAATGGCAACACCTGACTTAGACTGGACACTCGGCCGAAAATTTGTTGCCGCCCGTTTGTTTAGCACATCTGTAGCTGCTTCTGCAGCTGACCGACCGTTGCTGCCTCGTCTATTGCGATAATTGGCGTGGTTTATTTGCCCGGCAGCGTCTAAACCAGTTTTTATTTCAATCGCCCCTCCTTACACCCATTTAACTGTCTTAAAAGCGCCCTTGCTGGGCCAGTGTCACTAGTTTCTGTCCGATCGTCAAAATGTACATAGGCGCCAAAAATTCCCCCGGGATCCTACGATGTGGGGATCTAATTAAATCCTCTTGTTTGTGCACAGAGAGCTTTGCCAAATCCCCCACCCGGCCAGTGCGCTATGTGGGGTTATTTTGAGCCTTGGCTAATGCTTGTCATGCCAAGGGCACGATAGAGCTTACATGGAGGAGGTCGGACGCAAGCCATTGGTCAAACAGATTAGACTTGAGCCCTATTTGTCTTCTTATCGCCGCGCCAACTTAGTGACACGAGCTCGCCAGCGGGGGGTCACTTATTCCGCGTCACACTCGAACGACCCTTCTATGCGACCCAGATCGGATCCTCTTTGTGCGGCACACTCCACTGACTTGCTACCTTTGGAAGGGCATTGTTATTGGTGGGCACAGCTGGCCGGCCGTGTGTGGGAATCGGCTTTTTGCGCGAGGCTGGGAAAAAGCGCCGTTCTACTTTTGTACTGCTATAAATAGGGGGTACTGTGCTGTAGAAGTAGGTAAGCTGATTAATGCAGTTTTTGCGCCACCGGACGCAATTTTTGGAGGATCAAGGCCGATAGGCGGGTTTCCGGCCGCCAGCCAATTTCTACCTAACCTCATTTCGGTTGCAGGCTCGTTATTATAGTTGGAAGAGACAGACACACCTGGCCGTGGCCGTAGGTGCGAGAGTGTTTTGGTGCGATTGATTTTTGAGCGCTCCTCTCTGCCCACAACAAGTCAGTCAGCTCTGCGCCCACTTGTGGCGAGCGGATGAAGCCGCGACGTCGACCAGAGCTCCTGCTGACGGCTATGGGACAGAAAGTGTCACTTCTGGACTTGCATGGCAGTTATCAGGTGGTTATGCTTGGACTGGACAACGCCGGAAAGTCTACTACCCTCTACAGACTGAAAATGGACCAATACGTACAGGCGGCGCCCACCATCGGATTCAACTGCGAAAAGGTATTTGCTTTCCCAGCTCGAGAGCCGTTTACGGCCGCAAGCAGCCGTTACCAGGTGCGTCTCAGATTTCAACTCCCCCTTTTTGCCTAACAAAAGAAAGAGCGTTGGTTTCCCGGCCTAATCTGTTTACCGACTACCAACCAAACCTACTCGACTCATTGCGCTGCAGACATCTAAAACTTGTGCCAAAGTGACACGTAATGATTGTAATAGGTAATTAAATTTTCAGTTCAAACCGTCCTCAGGGAAGGCCAAAGGATGCACGTTCTGCGTGTGGGACGTGGGAGGTCAGGAGAAGTTGCGCCCACTGTGGCGCTCGTATATTCGGCAAACGGACGCTGTCGTTTTTGTGGTGGACTCTACCGACGCAGAGCGCTTCGAAGAGACCAGAGTGGAACTCTCAAATTTGCTCAGATGCGCCGACCTGCCCCCCTACTGTCCGGTGCTTTTGCTAGCCAACAAACAGGACCTGACCAGTGCGTTGTCTGTGGACCAAGTGGCCGTCCAGGTCGGTCTGCAAGAACTTGGACCCAATCATTTGACCAGGACAGTGTCTTGCTGCGCCGTCACCGGTGAAGGTCTGGACGACCTGTTCGACTCTGTGTTGGAACTGATTCAGAGCAGTAAGAAGTTGGACAAAGGCAAAAAGAAGCAACCGAGGTGATTTACGCAGAAGCGCAGTAGTGTCTAAAGTTTGACTTGTAAAGCGCCGTTCACTTTGTCCCCGGGGGAAGTTGCTCTTTGTCTGTGATATGCACGTCTGTCTGATGGCTGCCAAACACATGGTCTCTTGCGTTTACTTCTCAAAAATATGACCTGTTTTTTGGCCAGCCTCATCCGGCGTGTCTCTCTACTACTGTACATAGACGAGAGAGATTGGTATCGATGAGTGAATAGCAATGAAGAGACGAACAGATTTAGTGCGTCTAGTGTTTGTTCCTGATTTTAAAGTTGCAACTGTTGCTCCTGCCCGTTTGCTTTACTCTCATTGATCATTGGTAAAGATAAACTTTTCTCTGACGCCGGAATACAAGAAAAAGCACAGTCACACAGACCACTTTTCAACTTTGCTCGGAAGTTGCCGCCCGTAAAGATCTAAGAACGGTTCCTTATCTGCAGAGTAAATAGACTGCTGGGCATTCAAATCCAGCTCCGGATCTAGTTTGACGAGATGGTTGAAGAACTCGTGTTCTTCATCGAAAACTGGAATATTCTCTATAGTCATCATATTGTGAGCGTCTGCGGCCGAGCCGTTTTTAGCAATTTCCATCTGAAATTTAATCTATACAGGGTTAAACAAAAGTGAGAAAAAGCAAGAAATTGCCTTCATCAAATGCTGCTGCCAAGGTGGCAGGGGAATTTTGGAGGGCAGCGAAAAGCCATTGAAAGGCTTGTCGCACTTGTTAAACTGACACTCTTCGTGTTTGTGGATGAGCGACCAGTCAGCGCGATCCAGTTCTTTTGAAAACTCAAACACTCCGAAGTTTCTGCCTAAAAACTGGATACTACGTGACGTGAGGCAAACCGAATCGCCACAACTCAGAAATTACACACCTCGGAACACCCACTCTGCCCAGACTGTTCCTTTCCAAAGCCACTAAAACAGAACGCAATTGTAGGAATACAACCGACAGTCTCAAAAGTGACAGCTCTACACTCCCTTTTTTACGCCAATTTTACAGCTGACCAACAATACAGCTACAGAAACGCATATTTAGAGCATTCTTGTAACAGGTCATCCGCCGATGGGGGCAGGGGTGGGGCTCTGGTGCCGGCCAGGGAAGGATCTGAGCCCAAATTTTAAGCATGGGGTTGGGCACCCAAAAATCGCATTTTTTCGGCTAAAAATAGCAGAAAAATCGCTATTTTGGGCTCAAATACAGCTAAAAGTTCTGTTTTACAGGTCACTTTTAGAAATTCTAAAAAATCGCAAAAATTTGCTGGAAAAATTACTTACCAGAAAAATCGGAGAGGGTTGGAAAAATCGTCTTGGGGTCTAGCTTTTAAAAAATATAACCAACAAGCAGTTTAAAACTGTTCAAAAAGCGACAAACATTTAGGTCTGTTACGCACTCGATCCATGGATGGCTGGACTTTCTTCACCAAACAGTAGGAAGGCTGTTTGGGCCACTTGCGCAGCCATTCATTTTTAGTCACCATACGCCCAACTCCAAGATTACGCAGCTGAGTCAGTATCTAAGAGTAATAAGCAAACGTAGGTTCAACGGTCCATGCTTGCGACATAATAGTACGGCCTACCTCAAACAGAAACTTCCCATCTGCTAGAATATCGTAGTTTCCAATGTAGCGGTAGATCGTCATCGCTGAATAACAGAACAAATGAGTGAGACAAAGTAGAGCCACAACTGCAGCGGGGGTCCCCTGGGGGTCTTGAGGCATAAAGGATCAGCATCAATTTCAGCTATTTTCAATTTCAAGCAACAGCATAAATGATAAAGGTTCGTGGTAGTAGTACTACCCGTTGGAACGTGAGGCGGTACCGATATCATACAGGGGCCAGAAAAACCTGGAGTGCGAATTAGTAAAACGACCAAAATTTCCGGCGATGGGGACTTAGACTCGGCTAGCGAAGGGGTAAGCTACAAAGCCCCACGTATGACCGCTAAATACGCATGCATTTGGCGACGTTGCCCCCACCGTAGTGACACCCTACTGTATAATTACTGTACAAGTACTGACGAAATCAAAGTCTATCTACGAGAATACGACGGCCAAAATTCAACTCAACTTAGTAAGAAGTATCAAAGCAAAGACGGGCACCTGCTTCAAAACGGACTCACAACCGCATTGAACTGACAGAAAGAAGGACAAAAATTAACTTTACTATAAGGCAGTAGAAGCAAGGCAGAAGAGTAAATCAGTAGTTCATAAAGTCACAGGGCTATCTTCTACGCTTCTTTCCCAGTCTGATCATTTTCTCCTGTGCTGGTTTAGTTTGTCGTTCGGAATCTGCTGTCTTCTGCTGCGTCGACTGTCTCTTCTTGTGGTTCAGCTGTTGTTCTGCTTCGTTTAGGTCCGAGTAGGGAGACTCGCGATTCTTTAGCAAGGCAGTTATATTCTCCACTCCTCTTTGAATCATCATGTCCAACTCGCTTTGCATTTCCCGCACTGACTCCATGTCGGGAAACATGTCCTGAAATGCGACCTTGATTCGATTCTATGTAGCAGCCGAAGCAAAACCGTACTGGAAAGCGCATTCCGAGCCAGAGATACAGATCACACACATCGAATATCTGCTCCATACCGACCAGCTGCTCGATGGTCTCGGGGTCCTTCATAGGCCAGCCAATCAGATCACACAACCAACTGTACGTGAGAGGCTGCCCACTTGAATATCGACGAGCAAACCGCCCAAAACTCGTACACACAAGATTCAGTTTTCGACTGATTGGTGCAAGACAGAAGGTATACTTTACCTGCAACCAAGCCAAACAATTTTATCACTACCAAATATGGTTCCCGAGGAATACCTCTACCCCTCATCAGATACCCTCGGTCCTTCATCTCCCCGGATCCGGTAGATATTTATATCCGGCCAGGCCCCACCCGTGGCTACGTAGCGATCTCTGAACGTTCTTATTTACTGTCGCCACATCATACTATCCTATATTTTCCGGCCATCGTCCACAATGATAGAGTAGTGCCCTGGCTCAGACATGGGCTAGCATATCGGCCGAGGGGGTGGTAAATTTTCAAATCATGAGGGGGCTGAGGGTGGTAGCGGCGGCTGACGGGTGATTGCGGGTAGACATGGGCTACGTAGCATTTCGGCTGAGGGGGGGGGGTAGAATTTTCAATTCCTGAGGGGGGCTGAGGGCGGGGTACGAGTGCCTGAGGGGGCTGAGGGGATGGATTTTTCATTAAAATAAGCTAAAATAAGCTATTCTGAGCTCATTTACACCTAATCCAGGCATTTTTTATCATAATTTTCTATACAAAATTCTTCCAAAAAATTCATGAGGGGGGTAGCGGCCGGCTGAGGGGGGTAGGTCAGAGTCTGAGGGGGGCGGTTTGTTCCGGTTTCCTCCGTTCCGGTTTCCTCCATTAATTTTCCGGCTTCCTCAGTTTTGAAATTTTACTGTTTTGGTGCATATCTATTTCAGATTTTGAATTTTGAAGGTACTAACTATAAAATTAAACAATAATAAACTATATTAACGCAAGACTGGGGTTTTTCAGAAATTGCAGCAGTTATGCGGCACTTTGTCGCTTTCGCTTGTTTGTTGGCCTCTTGGTTGAATAATTGACAACGATTAAACAGCGATTGGCTGCGGCTGCCTTGAGGTCAGGCTCAGACAAAGCGTAGGCTACACTACACTAACCTATTCGCAGCCAGAACACCAGAGACCGACCGCGCCTATTTGAACCGGCCGCATGCTCAGTGTGTGTATGTATGTGTGGGTGTATCCTTAAAGCGCACAAATCAAAAGCGCACGTCTCATAAGCGCACATCCCATAAGCGCACTTCCCATAAGCGCACGCTCAGAAAGCGCACAAAAAAGCGCACAAGTAAATGTTCCTTCCCGGTAGCCTTGTAGCCACAGTTCTTAAAAAAAAATTTTTTGAAGGACAAAAATTTTTCCTTTTTTTTAAAAAATTAAAAAAAATTTTTTTTTGAAAATCGTCTTGAATGGGTCCAGCATGCTAGTACAGATACTTACAACAAATTTTCCACTTTTGCATCTTAAGTCAGTTGAGAAACCTGTTCGAAAACGACAATACAGCTCTAAATGTTGGCTGCTTCCAAAGAATTTACAAAAAATTGCATGTATGTACGTGAATTTTCCCACTTTTTCCCTTAATTTGCATATTGATTTTTCAAAAAAAAATTTTTCATTTTCAAAAATTCCTTTTTCACAGGAGCCTTTCGGGATTGAGACAGGTACTGGGCGAGCAGACGATCAAGGCGCTGTTGTTCGGTCTGCCATTGTTGCTGTTCGATCTGCCACCGCTGCTCTGCCCGAGATCACGCTGTACTTGCTCTTGTAGAAGTTGGAGGCAATCACGAAATGTAGTAGACAACATGTGAGCATCAAATGGGGGGCAACGCCTGTGCCTGATGAGGGAGCCGTTCGGCGACTACACAATGCGAACACACTCACACACTCACACAAAACAATGAAACTCTTCAGTACATACTGTTATACTTCCATCAACGGTGGACTCTATTACAACTGAGACGGGAATCTAAAAGCCTTTATATATACAGTAAAGCTCTATACGTCAAGAACAGGCGTTTTATTTCACATAACTATATGTGCGCTTTCTGAGCGTGCGCTTATGGGAAGTGCGCTTATAGGATGTGCGCTTATGGGAAGTGCGCTTATGGGATGTGCGCTTTTAGGAGCACCCCGTATGTGTGTACTCAAATTGGGGTCGATTTCCCGAGTTGCCGCGCTGCCGACGCCGACCGACTATGTGAACCAAAGTTCACATAGTCGGTCGGCCTATGTGAACTGCCTAGCGCGGCAACTCGGGAAATCGACCCCAATTTGAGTAGGCACATAAGATGCAGCAGTTCATATAGTCTGTAGTGCGTCTGAGCCGTTCCAGACGGCTAAAGACTTGCCGATGTCCGCCAAATCCCAAATCGCCAGGACGCGATTTACAATCTTTTATGGCCGCCAAGGGTTCCGGACCAATTAAACAGTGCCCTGAGCATGCGGCACCTTTACTAGTGTCTGTGTCGGCCTGAGGGCATTGGCGGCCAATCGCCATTTAATCGTCGTCAATTATGCAACTGAGGGCAACAAACAAGTGAAAGCGACAAAGTGCCGCATAACTGCTGAAATTTCTAAAATAACCCAACGTTAATACGGTTAATTATTATTCAAATCTTGCGTTAATACTGTTTATTATTATTTAATTTTGTGGTTAGTGCCTTCAAAATTGAATTTCTGAAATAGATATGTACCAGGGGGGGTCGCACGACGGACTTTTCCAAAATATGATGGGCGCCACTTCGTCAAGCGCTTATAACTTCTGAACCAAAAGAGGCACAGAAATGGGCCTCCAACCATTCGACGTAGTTTGCGGCTCACATTACACTTTCCAACACTAGTTTGCGGCGAGCTTTCAAACAGAATAACCCGCGCCTTTCTATGTCTACTGGTTGGCGCGAAATTTAAATTTTCCTGCCTAGTAAAAGTAGTGCTGATGCAACACCTGACAAACGTGCGCACCGTTCTGGCGCCCTTCAAGCTAGAGGGCCGGCTAGTGCGGCATTGCGCAGATACTTGCGTGGGCAATCCAGCCGTGCAAGCCGCATTGTTCTGAGGGTTCATACGCCAGAACGGCGACCATTCAAAAATTGGGTCGAAATTGGTGCATTTTCTGACTGATTTTTCGACAGGTTTTGACGCCTGTCGCCAACATACTTGCTCTAAACGCGGCGGCTCACCCGCCAAACGATAGCTAACAATCTCAGGATTCCGAAACTGTACTCACATTTCCGTTTCGTGCCTGTTTTACGCCTCTTTTAGCCCAGCAACTGTGCATTGGTCAGCAACCCTAAATTTTAGCTCCAGAAAAACATGCAAATTTCGGAGTAATGAGGAGGATATTTCAACATGTCTTGAATACGATTTGTAGAGCGGACTGAGGGCTTTCGATCGGTATAGTGCATGACCTCCCAGCATAAAATTTTCTTCTGAGGTCTTTTGCATTTTTGCATTTTGTCCGGTTTTTATCATCGATTTTACTGGGTTTTCGGCACATAACTCTTTTGTATGAGCACGTAGGGCAATGGGTGTGCCATCAAACGATGGCCCATATCCGTGCGCATTCTGTGGTGTGCAACACGACAGGCTGTGATCACTGTGAGGGGTGCGCCTGACCGAAATGTTCCGCCGGTCTGGATTTTTCGGCTACTTCTTGGCAGTTTTTCTGGTAAGCTGAACTAATAATTGAATACTGCGCGTCGATTTACCCATAGAATGATTGATTGAATGCTAAGGATTCCGAAAATGTGATTATCGTTCCGTCTTGTAGCTGTTTCACGCACTTTTCCCCCGATATGCTGCCCTGGTCTCAAAATAGTCACCGCGACCACTGGGGAAATGCGCGAATTTTGGAGAACTGAGGAGGAAATTTCAAAATGTCTTGAATACGATTTGTAGAGCGGACTGAGAGCTTTCGATCGCTATAGAGCATGGCCTCCCAGCATAAAATTTTCTTCTGAGGTCTCTTGCATTTTTGCATTTTGTTCGTTTTTTATCATCGATTTTTCTAGGTTTCCGGCACATATCTCTTTTGTATGAGCACGTAGGGCAATGGGTGTGCCACCTAACGATGGCCCACATACGTACGCATTCGGCGGTGTGCAACACGACAGGCTGCGATCACTGGGTGGGGTGCGCCTGACGGAAATGTTCCACCGGTCTGGGTTTTTCGACTCTTCTTGGCAGTTTTTCTTGCAAGCTGAAGTAATAATTGAGCACTGCGCGCCGATTTACCCATAGAATGATAGATTGGAAGTTAAGGATTCCGAAAATGTGATTATCGTTCCGTTTCGTAGCTGTTTCACTCACTTTTCCCCAGATATGCTGCTCTGATCTCAAAATAGTCACTGTGAACACTGCGGAAATGCGCGAATTTTGGAGAACTGAATAGAAAATTTGAAAATGTGGCCAATAGGAAGTGTAATTATTGCAGAATCCTTCTGATTGGTGGGTAATTTTGAAATATCATCCGCCTGTTGCTTCAGAAACATAACTGATGTGTCTGGACATACATAAAATGCTGTGTTAGTCAGTCAACTGTCTCTCTCTCTCTC